>JACEIK010006539.1:48836-72104 GCA_018107945.1 Datura stramonium
TAATATAAATCACAAAAGAAAATAACCCATTGATAGATAATTAGAATGTCCACAAGATTTGAGTTAAAATCCTATAAGATTTTTGATCAAACTTCATGAATTAGGAATGATTGGGCATGGGTGTGAACGAAAACACCCATTCATAAACCTACATATCTGGGTAATATCAATTCTCACCACTCCTTGAAATCCCAAAAGGGAAATTGATGAAGAACACCTTGAAGACTAGCTTGATCACCTCTAAACTTTTCTAACTTTGCATGCTTGAGAATGAATAGGTTAGAAGGGCTTAACCTATCCTAATACACTCAGAAAATAACTTAAAATGACATAGTTTAGGACCTTAGAGTGTAGGAATGATGAAAATACCCTTAATGAAAAACCCTAAAAAATCTGCACTGGGTGAACTAACGGGTGTACCAACGAGTCGTTGGAGGATACCATGACTCATTGTATTCGTTCGTCATCTGCACTGCCAAATCCCTAATCTCAAATTCAACCCACGACTCTACAGGACAAGTCGTCCTTTCATCCAATGGTTCATTGATTTGATCGTGGCTTCCCCCTGCAGATCATATACTTCTCCTCACAACGAGCCTCACACGACTCGTTACTTCATCCAACAAGTCGTGGTTGCCTTCCGTTAGGTCCACTGGAAATATTGACATCTCATACAATGAATCATTACCATGACTCGTTACACCTCATGACGGGTCGTGGGATGACTTGTTACATCTCTTAATGCTGAGTCCAGTACAAACCATGATTACAAATGACTACTTGTTGTTCCTAACAACGAGTCATTGCAGCACTCGTTGTTTCAACTTTCACCAGACCTACACTTCCCACGACTTATTTCAACGGGTCGTACGTCCTACAACATTTTTCTCAGTTTCCAGCCAACTTCCATTTTTTATCCCGGATCTAATCTTAGGCACTTTGAGGGTATTACAGACACCTCGGGAAATTCTGTAGTCAAACTAATCAGCTAACATTTTCTGGCAGACACTGAGAATTCTATCATTCTTACTAAAACTGAATTGACAATATTCTGATTGAGATTCAATGCTACTACAACATGGGAGTTCCCAACACGGATAAAATCAATCTAAAATTTGATGTCCAAGCATTAATGCAAATTCCAGATTTTTTTCTAGTTCAGGGAATAGGGATAAATTTCACTTCACAAGATTTAACATCATTTCAATCACAATCTGACGGAAAATATGTAATATTAACATGGTATAATATTTCACATGATTTAGACGAAGTATGACTAGCAATTTCTTGACATTCAGTAATTTCAAGGCTACCACTGATAGAGAGAAATAAGGAGGAATTTGGGGACACAAGGAAAGAACTATTCCCCTATTGAATTTCCGCATACCTGGTTAAAAAGCCCAAAGAATTCCTTGAGGAATTGAGGAGAAAAGATTGCCCTAGATCTTGATCTGAAAAACTCTAAGAGAGGTCCTACGATCTATTTTCTGAAGGTCTAAGTGGGGAATGAGTAAAGAAACCGTTTAATCCCACTAATAAGTTTGAAAGTATGCTTAAAATGACGTAGTTTAAAGTTTAGGAGGGTAGAAAATTACCAAAAGACCCTTGAAAACTCGCAGGGAAAAACTGCTTGTTAGTCCTCACGGGTGACCTAACGGGTCGTGGTTGGTGACCACGACTCGTGGTCACCTTTCGTGAGGTACACTGCCTTAAACACCTAGGAGTCCCCACAGATGACACCACAACTCGTGGTGTCCCAAACGAGTCATGATGTGGACCCGTTGGGTACACTGTCGACCTCCTCTACTTCTTGACCCAGTCCTGACCAAGAGTCACCTAATGGGTCGTGGAATGAACCACGAATCATGGTGACAAATCGTTAAGTGCACTTCCCAACTCCTTCCCGACCTTAAATTTATCCTAGACCACGGGTCATATCATGACTCGTGGTGTTGACCACGACTCGTGATGATCCCAGTGGTCACCCCTTTCTCCAAAAATTTCATCAAGCCCACTGGCCTCACCACGAGTCACTTAACGACTCGTGGTCACTCCCCATGGGTCACAGAACGACTCGTTCTGTAACCTGATGCAGATTTTTCAGTTTTCTCTAATTTAAGTCTCGGGTCTAGTCTTTGAGTTTTCGGGACATTACAATATCTCCCCCTTGGGAACATTCATCCTCAAATGTTGGAAAACACACAGGAAAACAGAGATTGACAATCTTTATACCCAAATATTGATCATGAAAACTGAAAGCTAGCGGAATGACTATCTCTGAACTGAATCACAAGTCTGAACCGAATTCACTAATCATGCACATGTTCATTTAAATGAAATAAATTGAAACATACGAACTGAAATCAGTTTTGGGAAGGGAGTTGATACCTTGAACTGAAATTGAGTCGGAAGGAAATAAATGGGGGTATCTGTCCATCAGATATGCTTCAGCCTCCCATGTAGATCCCTCAACATGCTGTTTTCTTTATAAGACCTTGACTGAAGCTACCTCCTTGTTCCTCAGCTTACGAACCTGACGGTCAAGGATCTGGACTAGGTCCTCCTTGTATGAGAGACTATCTTTTACTTCCACACTGTCTAATGGCACAATTGAAGTTGAATCACCAATGCATTTCTTCAATAGTGACACATGGAATAGTGGGTGCACAAAAGGCAACTCTAAAGGTAATTCCAACTCATAGGCTACTTTGCTAATTTGCCTCAGAATTCTGTAGGGTCCCACATATCTCAGACTGAGCTTTCCCTTCTTTCTAAATCTCATCACCCCTTTCATGGGTGAAATTTTCAGATAGACCCAGTCATCCACAACGAACTCCAATTCTCTTCTCCTCACGTCAACATAAGATTTCTAACGGCTCTGAACTGTTTTCAATCTTTCCCTGGTGAGTTGTACCTTCTGCATAACTTTATGAATTGAGTCTATCCCGATTATAGTAGCTTCACTAACCTCAAACCATCCAATAGGAGACCTGCACCTTCTACCATACAATGCCTCAAATGGGGCCATCTGGATACTGGAGTGATAATTGTTGTCGTATGCAAACTCGATAAGAGGCAAGTGGTCATCCCAACTGCCCTTAAAATCGGTCCCGCATGCTCTCAACATGTCTTCTAGAGTAGCTTGCCCATTTGTCTGCAGATGAAAAGCTGTTCTGAGCTTGACTTGGATACCAAGTCCCTTCTGAAAAGACTTCCAGAAATGCGAGGTGAACTGGGTATCTCTGTCTGAAATAATGGATAATGGCACCCCATGAAGTCTGACCAACTCTCGGATATAAAGCCTAGCATAGTCCTCAGCTGAATTTGTAGTTTTAACTGGGAGGGGAAATGTGCCGACTTAGTCATCCGGNAACAACCAACAATCCAGAATGCAAGATAAAACAACAATCAATAACTTAATTCCAACACAAATTCATAAAATCACAATCATAATTCATGGCTTCAACCCTAAAGGAAGGGCTCTAGCCATTCATGTTCGTAAAACTACAAGAAACTACTACTAAATTAACATACTTACAAGAATTGATAGATTAAAAGGGAATTTGACAAACCCTTGATGAGTTCTCCCACTTCTCCCTTCACTCCTAGGCAGTTTTCCAGAATAAAATTGTGGCACATTGGTTTTAGGAGCTAAGGGACCTATTTATAGTAAATGAAAAACGTGCACAATTTAGCCTGTCGTGGAATGTCTCCGTGTCACGGAGTGTATCATGGAGCACTACCTCCGTAACACGGAGGTAACGCGGAGGCTCTCTGGAAATCACCAAAAATCGACCCTAGGCAGCCCCTTGCCGCATTGGCAGCATGTCACGCTGCTTGGGCAGTGCGCTAGGAGGCCTTGGTCGCGCAGCCTGCCTGCCGTAGCACGTTGCCAATGCGTAGGTGGGCTGTTGCGTGCAGCCTGCTTGCCGTGGCACGTTGCAAACACGCAGGTGGGCTGTTTCGCGCATCTTCCTTGCCGACGTTCGCGTTTTAATTCTGATTCCAAGCCTCTACTTCCCTAACTCATGGATTAGTCCCTCAAATTCATTAAAACCTACAAAACAAAGACTAATCATGTTGGTTAGTACATGTATTTAAATTTATATAAAGTTACATGAAAATGTATATAATCAATTAGATAACCAAGACTAAATTAAGGTATAAAGCATCACTCGGGCATGCTATTTTGCCCGAGATCATCTATCACCTTGCCCCACTACATCAGAACGCAACCGAGTCCAACTCAGGGAGTGTCCCAATATACTACAAACCAGTCTGATCCTTCTGGTAGGGTCAACACTGGAGCGGTAGTGAGCTGAGTTTTTAACTCCTGCAAACTCTTCTCACACGCATCTGACCACTGGAATTTCACCTTCTTCTCAGTAAGCCTAGTCAGAGGAGATATTACAGAAGAAAAGTCTTCCACAATGTGTCGGTAATAACCAGACAAACACAATAAACTTCTGATTTCAGTTGGGGAGGTAGGTCGGGGCCAGTCTTTTATGGCTCCTATCTTTTGAGGATCAACGTGAATACCCTCACCCTAGACCACATGACCCAGAAAAGTCACGGACTTCAACCAGAACTCACACTTTCTGAACTTGGCAAACAGCTGGTGGTCTCTCAGGGTCTGAAGCACTATCCTTAGGTGATAAGCATGATCTTCCTTATTTTTGGAGTATACTAGAATGTCATCGATAAACACAATGACGAACATATCTAGATATGGCTTGAAGACTCTGTTCATCAAGTTCATAAAGGCTGCAGGGGCATTTGATTCTCTGAAGTACATAACCAAAAACTTGTAGTGACCATACTAAGTCTTGGAAGTTGTTTTTGGTATGTCACACTCTCTGACTCTTAGCTGATGATACCATGGCCTGAGATCTATTTTGGAGAAACAGTTGGCTCCCTGAAGTTAGTTGAACGCGTCATCAATTTTGTGTAGGGGATACCTGTTCTTGACTATGACCTTGTTCAACTAACAGTAATCGATGCACATTATGAGGGTACGATCTTTCTTTCACATGAATAGCAATGGAGCACCCCAGAGAGAGCTGTTGGGCCTAATAAAACCCTTATCAAGAAGATCTTTTAACTACTCCTTCAACTCCTTAATTTCAGCCGGGGCTATTCTATAAGGAGGGATGGAAATGGGCTGAGTATTTGGAATAAGGTCTATACTGAAGATGATTTACCATTTAGGAGGAACTAAGATATTCAGGGAACACATCTGGAAATTCGCTGACAACAGGGACTGACTGGATAGTTGGGGTCTCAGAATCGAAATTCTTTACTAGAACTAAATGGTAAATACATCCCTTAGATATAAGCTTCCTGGCTTTAAGGTAGGAAATAAGCCTACCCTTAGGCGCTAAACTACTGCCCGTCCATTCTAGAGCTGGCTTATTAGGGAACTGAAACTTGATGACCCTAGTTCTGCAATCGACTGAGGCATAATCGACGTGTAACCAATCCATTCTAAGAATGAGATCAATGTCGACCATGTCTAACTTTACAAGGTCAGCTGGAATGACTTTATTGAAGACTGGGATTTGGCAGTTTCTATACACCCGACTGGCTATAACTGACTGGCCAACTGGGGTGGAGATTTAAAATTGTTTTGAGAGGACCTTTGGACTAATATTAAACTGAACAACTATGTATGGAGTCACGAATGATATTGTGTCCCCTGGATCTAGTAGGGCATATACATCTAGGTGGAAAAGACATATCATACCCGTGACCACATCCAGTGAGTTCTCCTGATCCTAACGAGATTGTTTTTGCGTTGACCGCCCTTTGTACCTGATGTATTAGCCTACTGAGCTGGTCAGCTTGCTGGAGCTGGTGAGGTAGTGGATTGTGACCTTCCCCGTCCTACTTGTGGGCATTCTTTAAGACAATGACAAAGCTGTCAACAACCAAAAAAGCCTTCTCGACCCTGAAGACACTCTCCTGGGTGATACTTCCCATATTTAGGGCAAGCTGGATATCTATCGTTTGCTATGGGACTGCTAACCAGATGCTCCACCCCTCCTTCCTGGTGGGATCGAAAGGTAGGGGCACTGGCTGAGCTGGGTGTTTGAGCCCTCCGCTGTTGCTGCTGTTGTGGGAGGCTGCTACCACCAGACCTCTTGTGGCCATAGTATAATTTGCTATTTCTTGACCTCTTGTTCTTTTGGTCCATGTCCCTCAGTTTTTCTTCCTCAATCTGTTGCGCATAGACTATCAGGCTAGAGAGGTCGATATCCTTAATCAGCATTGTTGTCTTGCACTCTTTGAGGACCAAATTAGACACCCCATTAACAAAATTTAGCATGCAAGCCCTTGGCTCGACCACCATCTCTGGAGCATATTTGGACAACCTGTTGAACTACAAAGCATACTCTTCTACTATCCTGTTTCCCTGTCTCTGATTCATGAATTCTGCTACTTTTGCCTTCATGAGCTCCCGAGAGAAGAATCTATCCAGGAAGGCCGTAGTGAACTCCTCATATTCAACCATTCCTACTTTCACTGGCCTCCCCTCCTTCCACTGTTCTAACAAGAACTGGGTTACCTCTTTTAGCTGGTAGGAAGCCAAGTCGGCACTTTCTGATGGACTGACACCCATAATTTGGGTAATATTTTTAATCTCATCCACATATCCTTGTGGGTCCTCTCCCACCTTAGATCCGTGAAAATTTGAAGGATTCATTCGGGTAAAGTCCCGCACTTAGGTACATGCTGCAGAACCATTGTTGTTGATTAGAAGCACTTGCTGGTTCACCTAGTAGGTAATAGTTTGAGCGAGTAGCTGAATAGTCGCCCTTAATTCTATGGTAGACATTGAGTCATCTTGAAGGACTATCGGGGCTGGTGGGGCAGGTCGGTGAGCATTACCGGCCCTTCTTCCATTACCACATCGCGAAGGAATGATTCACTAAAATGAAATGGAGCATGAGTTAGGAGGAAGATTCTAGAACTGAATTTCAATTCACGATAAGGAGTATGAAACAAAGGGAATTCTCCTAATAACATCTCGTAGCCTCCCCATCATAAGTGTGGCGTGCTTCAAACCCATGAAGAGGACTCTACCCAATGTGGCTTTTAGAATTCTGAGGATACTCTAAACCTAGTGCTCTAATACCAAGTTTTTCAAGCCTCAAGTTTACAACGCAGATGGGACACGGTACTTAGAGTCACAAGTAACCCCAACTCAACCCCTGGTCTATCATATACTGGCATTCTGAGTAACATATAAATATAGACAAAAGAAGTTTAAAGAAAAAATATAAACAATTGAGAGAATAAAACTGGTTCATAATATTTGAAAATATTTAAACAAAGCTGCAAGTATGAAAAACCAAATATGTGTTTAAAAGCCACTACAACTGATGAGTTATTAGGACAAGCCCCCACCTAACTCCAAATAAAAAAAGCAAAGAAAATGTAACTGAATTAAATAATCTCTATCCTCGAAGAATGAGGACTCACCAACTAGAACAACTGAAGTCTTCAAAGAGCGATGATCTAGCGAGGCTAAGACTACGATCCTGCAGCTATATCATAAAACAATACATCGAAAAAGTATGCATCAGTACTTTAAATTTACTAAGTAAGTGGGAGAAAACATAACACAATTGAATAAATGTGCTGAACTGAAAAGACGTGCAATGACCTACTAAAGCTACTAAACTGAATAACTAAAATAACTGAGATGATCTAAAAGACCTTGTCTGATGGTTAAGGACATGCCCTATTTTTGAGATACGGAACTGAACTTTTCTAAAACTGAACTGAGCTAACTAGTGGCAGAGTATATAGAACCGACATATAACCACCTTATCTTGATGTTGAGTCTGATGTATACACCCTATTGGTATCACCCAATAACTTTACCAGGGTATAAAGTCATGAACTTGGTGATCACAATAGTCTGGGGCCATCAGACCAATAAAACAAAACACTACGGTGGCAACGTAGTTCTGGGAACTTGGGTGCGCTAGACCCCGGTCTGCTCAGTGCTAAGTCCTACACACACTGGATAGCCCTAGACTAATTACAAAGCTTATAGCTCGAAATCGAGGCCCAAAACTAGTCAGGGATACATACCTAAAAGAACCCTGAGAGTCTTATCAGACCAGATTCTGGAATTGGGTTATAATACTAGTCAGAGTTGCTTATCTTGAAGCGTCGTAACAATCTAAAGAACTTATTGTAATCTAAAGATGGGGTCTTAAGGCTAGTCAGAGCTGCTGGACTAAACTGTCATGACCACCAAGTGGACCACTAAAAATTGATTCTCGAAATCTTATTCTGATAACTGGGATGTACTACTGACACCTCAGGAATTTCTGCAGTCAAACTAATCAGTTGATATTTCTAACTGATACTGAGAATTCTAACATTTTTTTCTAAAACTGAACTAACAATAATCGGATTTAGTTTCAATGCTATTGACAATATGGGAGTCCCCAACACCGATAAAATCAAGAAAATTTTTGATATTCATACACTATTGAAAAATTCAAGATTTTCTAGTTCAAGAAATAAGGCTAAATTTCACTTTACAAGAATAATCATCATTTCCTCCACAAACTGGTGGAAAATATCTATAACTAATATGAAGTAAAATTCCGCATGGATTAGACAAAGTATGACTAATATTTATTAACATTCGATTATTCTAGGACTAGAACTTATAGAGAAAAGTAGGGAGGAATTTGGGGACACAAGGGAAGAATTATTCCCTTGTTGAACTCCCACATACCTGGTGTAGTAGCCTGAAGAATTTCTTTGAGAAATCGAGGAGAAACGGACTACCCTAGATCTTGTTTTGAAAAGCTCTAAGAGAAGTCCTGCGATATGTTTGTTTTAGTATCTGCATGGGGAATTACCGGGAAACCATATAGACCCTCTAAATTCCCTAAAAAATACACTAAAATGACGTAGTTTAATGTCTAGGAGGTTAGAAAATTACTAAAACACCCTTAGAAATTTTGTAGGAAATGTAATTGTCGGGGCCCCTGCGAGGGACCAAGCGACTCGTCACTTTTGTCCACGACTCATGGCATCGTCCGTCAAGTGCACTGCCTAACTAATCATCTGGGTTCCTCATGAGGGACATCACAAATCTCTTTAGGTAACAAGGAGTCATGGTCACCACTCATCACAAGCACTGCCTCAATTTCAAATAAATTACATCCGGCTGACCACGACCCATCCCACGAATCATGGTGACTGACCATGACTCGTGGGGTCTAACCACGACTCGTGGTCATGCCCGTGATGACTGCCCTCAAAAAAGCCTTTAACTCAAGCCCAGGCCACCCCACGAGTCACTTAATGACTCGTGGTTAGCTCTCACCGGTCACAAAATGACTCTTCCTATGACCTGGTGCAGATTTTCTAATTTTTCTCTCATTTATGTCTCGAGTCTAGTCTTTGAGTCTAGAGTAGGCTGTAAATATTGTGTAGTAGGGACTGGGAGGTATATTATGGTGTATCAATATTCCCACTTGGGAGTGGAAGGAGTTCAAGGTAGATACCATTATAGGGTCATCTAATACATGCCGACAACATGATTTTATTTGGGTGAGTGTAGATTGGATGACCAACTCAGCATAAGCACTATGCTAGGTCTCATGCTGGGGAGTTACTGCATTTGCATGGAGTTTCTTTGTCCACCATCTTAGATAGGATACTTAGTTCACCTCTTAGTTTTTGAGATCATTTCAAAAGGGTCTTGGTACTCAGGTCAAGCTTATCACAGTTGTTCACTAGTATACAGATGGTCAGGCTGCGCGAACAATTCAAAACCTTAAGGATATGTTGATATCATGTCTGATTTATTTCAAGGCAGTTGGGATGATCACTTTCCTCTAGTCAAGTTTGCCTACAGTAACCGTTACCACTCCAGCATACATATGGCTCTGTTTAAGTCTATTTATGGGCGGAGGTGCAGATCACCGATTGGTTGTTTTGAGGTAGGTGAGGTTTCGTTGATAGGTCCAGATTCAGTGCATGAGGCTATGGAGAAGGTTCAACTTATTAGAGAAAGGCTTAAAACAACTCAGAGTCATCAAAAATCTTATGCAGATGTTAGACGGGGAGAACTTGAGTTTTAGGTTGATGATTGGGTGTTTTCTAAAGGTTTCTCCCATGGAGGGAGTGATGGGGTTTGAAAGAGAAGGAATCTTAGTCCCCAATATGGTTGTCCCTACAGGATTCGGAGGCAGGTCGACAAAATGGCATATGAGTTGGAGCTACTTGCAATGTTGACTTCAGTATATCAAGTTTTCCATGTGTCCCTATAGAAGAAGTGCATTTGTCACACAGTTTTAATTCTTCTGGTGGATGACATAAGTATGAAGGGCAACCTTACTTATGAGAAAGTTTTGGTTGAGATCCTTGACCGTTACATTCAGAAGTTAACAAGGAAGTAGCTTCAGTGAAGGTGTTGTGCAGAAATCATCTTGCTGAGGAATCTATAGGGGATGTCGAAGAAGATATGATGGCAAGATAGCTGTATTTTTTCACTTGTAACTTAGTTTCATCATGAGGTATCAGTTTCCTCCTTAGTACTCTATTTAGTTTCATGTCAAGTTCATATCTCTAAGTTCCTTTCATGTCATCGTATGTATGTACATTTCATGAATTTGGTTAATTCATGTATCTCAGTTTGGAGTCAGTCACTCCGTTAGTTTTCAACTCCACTTATTCACCTTTGGGACTGCAGTTCCTCCCCTAGACATTATGTATGCTTGATTTACATTTGAGGATGAATGTTCCCAAGGGTGAGATAATGTAACACCCCAAAATATCCTTAGGTCAGACTCGAGGCTCACAATACAAAAATAGTACGAAAAAAATACTAGAACCAAACAACAAACCTTCCAATGGGTCGTTGGAGGTGCTAATTGTTTCATATCCAGAAGTCTGTCAGAAATTTTCCCAAAACGCATGAGGGGATTGTACGGACCGTGGTTTGATTGAATGGGTCTTAGTTTGTGGTCCTTAAAGTAGATGTAGTTAATTTCAAAGGAAGAATGGGGAAAATAACTAATGGACCAATGATCCATTGTTTCGTACCATGGGCCATTGCAGGGGTCGTTGGTTCTGCCAGTTTGTTGAAAATTTTGGGCTAAGTTGGAAACATTTTAGATATGTGGATATACCCGAGCCTGACAAATTTATGAAATTAAGGCTTTAAGATCAATCCATAAGTGTAAGAAGTGCGTTGGATGCAAATTATGATCATAAGGAATCCCAATCAAAAAGTTGAGTTAAGAGTCTACTTATCGATTGAGTATTCATATAAGTTCTTACGAGGGTCAACTTGAAATAACCAGAGCTCCCAATTTACAATATGTTTTTGGGTGATTCAACACATCCAATTAAATCCCTTGGAGTCTTCTTTCCGACGCATCTGACCATGTGTCGGTCGGAGTTTGGAGAAAAAAGTTATAAGCATTTTAGTGAGGGAGTAATAGGCATTGGACGACCCTCAGTATAGGTCATCCTATCAAACAACGGCCTGTCATGTTGTTCATTGTAACTGCAGTTTCAGGCTTTAATTTTGTAGTTTGGGAGCATTCTGGTAAATTTCTATACTTCTAACTCCTAAATGACATCGTCTTGGGATTCCTTAAGGTCAATTAAAAGGATTACCTAGCCTAAATCCTCACCCTCTCCAAATGACCTATAGTTGAATTTTTTCCAAGATCAAAGTTAGGGTTTTTCTTCAAACCTGTTCAAATCTTCTTGGGATCTTCAAGACAAGTCAAGTGATCATAAACTTAGGTATGTAGGTCTATGAAATGGGGGAAATTCTTCCACCCTCATGCCCTATTCAAGTCCAAATTCATTATTTCTACTTCTCAAGTTCTAAATTTTTAAATTATAGGGTGTAATCCAATTTAATGCAATCTTCCATGCTATATCTATGGGTTCACTTCTCTCATGTTTCAATTGATGAATTATGGCTATTAGGGCAGTTTTAACTCTCAGTTTACTTACTAATTCATTATTTTAAATTTATAAAGCCTTATTATTCATGATTTATGAATTTCGAGCTGATGAGCCCATGATTTCGAGTATGATGAGTTATAAAGTATCATGAACATTTATGAACTCATAATTTTATGTTCCCGTGATTTTTAATTATGAAGATCATTTTATGTATGTATGATTTAATTATTTGGGCAAGCCCATGTAAAGTTAAGCATGTTTCGTCATCATTTCTAGCATAGGCTTACAAGGTTAGTTTTAAAGAGATATTTGAAGTTAAGACTCCCCACTATTCGAATCTAAGCTATATTATCATATGTTTTGGAGTCAAGACTCCTAATGTTCAGATTTCATTTTATGTAAAGATTTTGATTTCAGCTTCATTCAAAAACGGTGGGAGCATTATGCATGTTTTCGGGAGTAGTGTCTAAAACTGAGTACGCTTAGGATTCCATGGTTTCCTGGTCTCATAAACTACGTGCCAATGAAGGTATATTTATATTTGGGACCTCTCAAGAGATTTTTCCCCTACCTCAAGGGGCCTCTGCTTGATATTGATATCATGATATCGTTCTTAGCCCTGACAAGATTTTGGATGGCTCTTCCCATTTGAATATGATAGTTGGGGCATCCCGTAAGCTCTATCGTGATGGTGTCAGTTATGACAAGTCTCCCATTGTTCCTCATGATTTCAGTTACTCATGTTCATGACTTATGATATTATGTTTTATAGCAGATTTGACCCAATGATCAGTTTATAAGCTTTTACTTACGATTTCAGCTATGACAAGTCATTTTATTTGTATCTCTAAATCTTAGGTCAGTACGATCAATTATGATAACCATCTTATGACTATGTATGTCTCAGATACAGTTTCTGTATCCAGTCTCTATGCTCATGATCTAATTGATTTATATTTATATATATCTATAATTTCAGTTAGCATTTACTAAAAATGTTTTTAGTTATCATGCATACTTAGTGCATTCAAAGTACTGAACACATGCCCTATGTTATATCGTTTCCTGATGTAGGTTCAGGTAATCCAGCTCAGTCTCACCGTTACCTCGCTTCCCGTATTAGCTATGTTCAGTAATGCCTAGGTTGATTCCTCATCATTCGAGGGCGTCTATAATTTTAATTTCTTGTTGTCACTTTAGTTTTAGACTTGGAGATAGTTGGGGGCTTGTCCCAATATCTCATCAGATAGTAGAGGCTCTTTAGACATAGACTAGTGTGTTCAGTTTGAGATTTAGCGTAGTGATGTACTCTCTTGTTATCCACTTTATGATATTCTATCTTTATCTAATTCACGTTTAAGTTATTAGTTTCCACTTTAATATATGCTCTGTAGTTGCTATGTTCATTCTATGGGACAACTTGGAGCCATTCATTGTTCTAGGTCCCGTGTCTCAATCTGGGGCCCCAGCTCGGTTCATTAAAAAACATTTACAATTGGCCTCTATTAATCAACTTTCATCAATTAATAGGTGGATCATTATCTAGAAAGACGGTCCGTCGTTGGATTCGTCCTTTAAATCTGTCTTCTACATCATCTTCAGTCCGTCCTTTAATGACGGACCATCTTTTGGAAAGAGGATTCGTCCTTCAATTTGTCATTTATGGACCTCTTCAAGATTGTTTTTGGAATCATTGGCTTGACCGGGATGACTAATTTGGTTAGCATCAATCAATAATAGCTCAAGGCATAAGCCTTTTTTAATAGATTCTCCTTGACATAGGTTGAATTCTAATTGGACAAGTAATTGGGTAGAAGCGAGTTCTCTTCAATTTGACCAAATTGAAGTAGATTGACACCTGTGGTGATTTTGAAAGGTAACTATGGGTTGCCTATTTCTTATCATGCATGTTAAACTGTAGCCCATTCTCAACTTACCCATATTTGGTTATTTAGGGTGGTTGACCCATAATTGGGTTCACTTCCCTTGAATTTCCATAAATTGATTAAAACCCTAGAAATTTGCATCCAATAGCTTAGTTAAATTTTCTCAATCTTAATTCGAATAGACTCTAATATTGCAATTCTATATTGATTAGAACTAAATAGAGCGGGCTTAGTATAGACTCTATGGGNAAATGGGAGAAGTTAGAGGTGGACAACCACGAAAACCTCCCAAAAAGAATGAGCGGGCTTAGTATAGACTCTATGGGATTCGACCCCAACTCCACCTTGTGTTCTATGTTTGCTTCGATCGTTTACACTACCGGAATTTAGAGTGCATTTGAACGAAATCAGGCCTATCTAGGTTGATTTTTTGTTAAGTCTAAAATTTGAACTTACTTTGGGTTTAATGATAATTTTCCCACCATTATAAATACATCTATTAAGCATCTGTAAAAGGAGTAGACATTTTTAGAAAAGGGCAGAGTTAAGGGTTTCTTCACTCTATAGGGTTTTCTTTCTGTAGTTTCTCTTACTTATTTCTTGTATGATGATGATTTTTTCTGGGGTTTTTTACTTCAAGATTTTTTTCTAAAAGCCTCATTCTAGGGTTTTAGATAGAAGAATGACGATTGCAATTTGAAAATTCATTCATGTTAAACTTATATTTCTCTATTACAAGGTTGTTTATCTACTCTTGTTTTCACGATTATTTGTTAATTTGATCACCTTGCTAATAATATTTATGACTCGTTGATTGAACACATAATAGAGAATTATGAGGGAAAAAAGAGGGATTGATTAGGTTCTTGATCGTTGTAAAAAAGGATTGATTTATTATTGAGCGTAGAAATATACCATGCAATCCTACTTAGTTTATTCAAGTAATCTATCATAAATATTTTACTTTGCTCCTACGACCTTAGAAATATAGGTGTTAGGGTTCATAAGACAGTTCTTCAATTATCGAAAAGATACTTTGAGAAACACATTTGTAACCTGCAACTAATAATCATAGAGAATATGTTTATGGTAGTGAATTCAGTAACTCAACCTGATTGTGAAATAGCCAACGCTCCCAATTTCTATCATCATTTGGAATACACTCATTTTTTAAACTTTTGGTTGCCACTTTTACTTTACATTATGAATTGAGGATCTTAATATAAACTCATGGAAAAGACTTCACTTTTATTCAAATAGTGAAATATGAATTTGAACAAGGATAGTTAATCTAACATGTCTCTATGGGACGATATCTAGACTCTTGTCTTATATTACCTGACAACCACACATACTTGCGTGTGCTTAGCCGTATCAGGGTCAAGAAGATGAGGTTCTAATTTGTGTGCTCTGTTTAAATATGTTAAACTCAAAGACTGCATCATAAGAAGTATCCTAGAGGAACTGACACTTGTTCATATTCCATTTATTTCCATTTTCTTTCAAGTATGATATAGATAGTGAGTCCCCTTCACATATTATGCTAAATGTGGATGTTCCACCATGTTGTTCGGACCATACATGTTTATGGCCAAAGTGACTTACGTGTTATTACAAAGCCAAAAGATCATTTCATGCATACAATATAGTTATGAGTGATTAGAAATGTACGAATGTTCATATGCTCTAATACCCTTGAGGATCATTTGATTAGTTGTTGGGTGCCAAATATTTTTCTAAAGTTTATTTAAGGTTCTGATATCATAAATTAAAGATTAGGGAAGCTGATATTCATAGACAACTTTTTCGTACTAGATATACGCATTATGAATTCCTTTTCATGTTTTTTGGCTTAACCGATTCCCCAACAGCCTTTATGGACTTCATGAATATGGTTTTTAAGCCCTTTCTTAATCTATTTGTGATTGTGTTTATTATGATAATTTTATGTAGTCACATGGTGAAGAAGACCACATATATTATCTCAAGGAAGTATTATAATCCCTTGAAGACGACCAATTATATGTCATGTTCTCCGAATGTGAGATATGGTTGGAATAAGAAGCATTTCGTGAGCATATGCTATCTAGTGAAGGTAGTAATATGGATTTTTAGAATATAAAAGCTGCAAAAATTAGAGTAGACCTACAACACCCAAAAAGGTATATAGTTTCTTAGGGCTAGCAGTGTATTATAGAAGGTTTATTTAGGGATTTACTTTTATATCTACTCTGTTGACCAAATTAAGAAAAAAAGAGCTAAGTTCCAATGGTCGAAGACTTGCGATAGGAGTCTCTAGGAGTTGAAAGATAAATTAACGTCAGCACCAGTATTAGCCTTGCCTAAATGCACTGAAGGGTATGTGGTTTTGTAATACCACGAAAAGTCCATTAGATCATACCTAAGACTTACAGCAAAAAATAGTAGGAAAACAGCACCAGAATAAACAATGAACCTCAGAATGGTTCATTGTAGGAACCAATGGGTTGTTGGTTGTGCCTGTTGTTGAGTTCTAGTGAGCTTTTAAAAATTTGTCCGAAACTGATGAGGGGATTTGTATATACTGTTGTATGATTGTACAGATCATTGATTTGAGTGGTTGAATCAGGTTCAGAGAGGAATTCAGAGGCAACATGAGAAACCACGATAGGATCCCATGACTTGTACAAAGGTGGTGCTGGTTATACTGAAGGGTCGTAGGAAGGGAGTTCAGATAAATATCATGGGATCATCAGTAGTTATAAAGACTTCGTACAAGTCCTTATAAGATGGTATGATTCATCGTTATCATTATTGAGATAATATAATGCCTCAGATTATTGGGAAAAGTTTAGAACTGTTCTATATTTATGGGTATACCCAAACCCAATAAGTTTGTGGAAAAAAGGTGTTACGTTCAATTAAGTGTAAGAAGTGCATTGGATGCAAATTAAGGTCATAAGGAACCTCTAGCACAAAGTTGAGTTTGCAGCCTTATTATCTGTTGAGTTTTCATATATGTTCATAAAAGGGTCAACTGAAAATGAGCATAGCTCCCTTTTTACAAAATGTTTTTGGGTGATTCAACGCATCAAATTGAATCCTTTCGAGTCTTCTTTCAAACACATCTTACCTTACATCAATCGGAGTTTAGAGCAAAAAGTTATGAGCAGTTTACTGAAACAACACCAGGCATTGGACGAACCTTAGTGCGGGTCGTCCTATCAAACAATGACCCATCCCTTTGGTCGTTGTTTCTGCCAATTTTGATATCTTTTTCGGCAGTTTGGAGGTATTTTTGTAAACTCCGATGCTTTTAACTCCTAAATGACGTCGTTTTGGGCTTCCTTAAGGTCAGATAAAACGTTTTAACCTAGACTAAATCCTCACTCTCCACAAACATCGATAGATTAGATTTTATCTCAAGAAGAAGCTAGGGTCCATCACCACTAAATTCTCATCTCCAAATTATTCATGGTTGTAAGGTGCTTTTCACTATTATAAAAACTTATTTGGAGACCAAGGCGAGGGGTCATCTTCGGCCATCAACCGGGGTCAGGGAGTCGGCCTCCCTTGATCTTCAAGACAAGTTAATGAATCATTTATCCAGGTATTATAACCATTAATGGGGGATTTCTTCCACCGTCATGCCCAATTTCTTCTCTAACTCATGAATTCAAGTCTCCAATCAAGTTTTACAAAAATTCTAGGGTTAGACAAAATTCAATGAAATCTTCTATGATATTTCTATTGATTCAATTCCCTCATATTTCAATTTATGAATAATGAACGCCCTAATGTTTCAATTGATTAATTATAGTTATTATGGAATGTTTGACCCTTAAATTCCTTATGAATTCATGATTTGAAGTTTATGATGATTTCATCAAATTATGCATGATCTTATGATTTCAAAGTTTATGAGCCTATGAGTTAAAGTTATGACAGATTATCAATGTGTTCATGAATGTTTAAAAATAATGAGCTTATGTTTATGATGTCGAAATATGATGTTTTACTCAAGTATGCATGATTTTCATAAAATTGAAGTTTATGTTTATGGCCGACCACGAGCCTAATTCATGGCTAGTTCACGTATTTTAAGCATGTTTATGAATATCATGATCTTAACAAGCCCATTTACTTTAAGTATGTTTCATGATTATGATATGAGCACTAGATATTTTTTGGGAGTAGTATTTAACACCGTGTAGGCCGGGGTTCTAGCATAGTCAGGTCTAAGAACTACTTGCCAACATAGTCATGATGGGGTCCTCCACGAGGGTGTTTCCCATGCCCGAATGGGCCACCCATGAGTGGTATCATGCCTTTTTCATGGTTCTACCCTTGGAAAGGTATGAACACACTCCTGACTAGGGTTTTACAGGTCAGGTCGTGACAATCTTTGTATCAGAGTGTCAGATTTAGGTGTGTTCTAGGGTGTCTCAGTGCCGCATTTAGTAGACACTTTTTCATGGATGTGAAGTATGCCACACTTCTAAAGAAGAGGCTGCAAGACATTTTAGGAAACTTCCTTTCTTTCGTGATCCTATCTCGTCTGTGAAGTTCAACTCTTTATTCTATTCAAATTCGTTCTATAAGTGATCACATAGAATGCCTCCCGGAAGAGGCAGTGGAAAAGGAAACAACAATGTAAATCAACCAACCCTACCAACTATTGTAGGCGCCCTTAGTGGGCAAGTGATGGATGCAGTGCACGGGGCTGCCTTCAGAGTGTTAATATATGCCATGACCACTCAGCTTAACCAGTAGGCTGTCCCACTTGCGAACGCTATTAGAGGTACTACAATTACTAGGGTTCAAGACTTCACTACGAAGAGTTTGTTAGATATTCATGGTTTGAAGGTGGGAAGAAGGTTCAAGAAAAGGACAAGGGAGAACAAGAGGGCCAGAATTGGCAATTTTGAGTTTCCCCAGCAAAGGTTAGGTGGTGGGAATCACCCACAGCTCCGACAAAGATCATCAGCTCCAGCACCTTCATTAGTCAGTGCCCTACTACCTAGATCCAAATGGGAGCAAATGGGGAAAATATTTTATCCCTAAGATTTTGGAGAGCGGGTCCAAGGTAAGGGAGATTACATATCCAGCTTACAAGGGATGTTGGAAGAATGACTTTTGAAAGTGCTTAATAGGTTCAAATTCTTCTATCTAGTATGGAAAGCTTGGTCATAAGCTCAGAGATTGCCCTAAAAGCCAAATAGGGTAAAGGTAGAGCCCAAACCATCTCTTCAGTTGCTCTGACGGCTCACCCACCTCAACAAGGTGTGCCAGCTAGTGTAGGGGGTGCGCAATGCCAACATCGGGAGGCTCCGTAGAGGTAGTCATAGATATGTTATGAGTTTTTCATGTTGCGTCTTGCGTGCTGCTAGGCCCAAGAACTACAATATAAGGAGTATGATTCCTTTTAATGTTTTTATATTATTTTCATTCAGTATATTATGTTTAATTGCTAGAGAATTGGATGAATTTGGGGATGCGACAAAAGAAGTATGAAACATTTAGAGGTAGCCTTAGGCCCAAATAACTAGTCAAGAGTTAGTGATCATTCATCTAGCATTTTGGAGAGGTCCAGACTCTTACAATAATGACTTTAAGATATGGGGGAGATGATAAAGTGAGGGACCGCGTCAAGTCTTGAGTTCTAAGTGTGAAAGTCCAGGATCAGTAACTCTGGGAGGTCGATCCACACTTATTTTGTGTCTTCACATACTTCAGTAAATATGATGCTCTACACATGTTCTATGTGAACATGTTATGCCCATGTCTAAGTTCCAAGTACTCCTTACGTGTATTTATACTCAAATTCATAGAATGAGAAGTGACCACTTCAGATACCGACCCTAGTATTCCTCCATAATTCCATAAACCTCTACTTCATCTCATGACACTCATTATGTATGGGAACTCATGTATCATAGTATGCTTAGCTCAATGAACTCAGTCCTAAAGATTTTCCTTAATAGATCATAAGATTGTGCTATATCAGGTACATGCCAAACATAGATTTCTTAAATGATTCATTCTCACAATTTCCTTACACTTAAGCCATATGTATGTTCCCCCATGACAAAAAATGATTATTACATCATGTGCATTCAGACGCGACTTCTTGTTCATACCATATATGCCCTATAGGTGGTAGTTCGTGGAGTACAGGTTAATAGCCAGACTAGGAAGGCAAGAAGGTTCTTGGGTAATATAAGCTTTAGAGGAGCCTTAAGATAATTATGTGATAGGCTAGGATGAGGTGAGAGTGTATCGGTGAACCATTATATTGTGTGACCAAGGCCTTATGGTTTAGAACTTAAGGTTAAGCGAATGTCACAAAAAAGAGAAGTTGTATTCATTGGATGATAATTTTAGATACAAGAGGTGTAGCCGAGCTAGGACTAAATTTGAAGGAAAGCATGTTGTTCAACTCAGACTTTATTATGGATAGGAGCTTAGAGAGTAGTATAGGTTGAAGAGGTAGAACATAAGAGACTGGGAGGTATGCGATAGGGTAGAAGTATTCCTATTTGGAAGTGCAAAGAGACAAATATGGGTTGCATCACAGAGTTGCCTCGTACATGTCGACAACGTGATTCTATATGGATAATAGTAGACAAGATAAGCAAGTAAACACAAGGACTATGCTAGATTGCATATTCGAGAGTTAGTTAGATTACATTGAGTTCCTTTGTCGATCACCCCAAATAAGGGAACTTAATTCGCCTCTCCATTCTGGAGATCATTTCAAAAAGGTCTTGGTACTCAAGTAAATCTTAGAACAACTTTTCACCCACAGACTGATGGTCAGGCTAAGTGGACAATTCAGATCTTGAAGGATATGTTTAGAGCTTGTGTGATTGATATTTAAGGTATTTCAGATGGTTACTTGCCTCTCATCAAGTTAGCTTACAATAAAAGTTCCTATTCTAGCATTCAGGTGGCTCCAATTGAAACTCTTTATGGATGGAGGAGTTGGTTCACCTATCGGACGGTTTTAGGAAAGTGAGGCTATATTAATAGCTTCCAGGTTCAGTTCATCAGGCTATGGAGAAAGTTCAGCATATTAGCGATAGGCTGAAATTAGCACAAAGCTGATAGAAATCTTATGCAGATGTTAGGAGGAGAGAGCTTGAGTTTGCTATGAATGATTGGGTGTTTCTGAAGGTGTCTCCTATGAAGAGAGTTATGGGGTTTTGCAAGAAGTGGAGGCTTAGTCCCCGATATGCTTGTCCTTAATGGATTTTAAGGTGTGTTGGCAATGTAGCCTATGAGTTTGAATCACCAGCAGAGTTATCTTCTGTACATCTATTTTCCATGTGTCCTCACTTAAAAAGTATATCGGGGATCCAGCTTTAGTTTTTCTGGTAGAGAGCGTCGGTGTGAAGGATAGCCTTACATATGAAGGGGTTCCTTTTGAGATCCTTGATTATCAAATTCACTAGTTAAGGAACAAGAAAGTAGCTTCAGTGAAGGTTTTATACAGGAAAAAACTAGTCGAGGGAGCAACGTGGGATGTTGCAACATACATGATGGATAAATATGCACATCTTTTATATTCCAACTCAGTTTAAGCATAAGGTACTAGTTTCCTCCTTAGTACTCCATTCAATTTCATGTCACGATCATGTCTCTTAGTTCCTTTCACATTTTAGCATGTATGTAGGTTTCACGAATTCAGTACAATCGTGAGTTTCATGTTTGGATTCAGTCGCTCCCTCAGTTCTCTATACAGATAATTATTTTTGGGATTACAACTCTTAACCTAGCCTTTCAGCTTAGATAGCCCACATTTGAGGATGAATATTTCAGAGGGGGAGATATTGTAATACCCTGAGAAGTCTATTAGATTAGACTTGAGACATACAGAAGGAAAACAACACCACAACAAATAATGAACCTTAGTAAGGTTCATTATAGGAAGCAACAGGTCGTTGGTCATGCCTATTGCTGAGTTCCAGTGAGCTGTTAAAATTGGCTCCGAACCAATGAGGGGATTTGTAGAGACCATTGTTTGATTTTACAGGTTGTTGGTTGGAACCGCTGAATCAGGTTCAAAGAGTAATTTGGATGCAACATGTGAAACCACGACAGGATCCCACGACTCGTATCATGGTGGTATAGGTTAATTGAAGGGTCATAGGAAGGGGTTCAGAGAAATTTTTAGGGGAGGATCAATATCTTCAAAGAATTAGTACGATTCACGATATGATGTTACGAATCATCATTTCAGTAGTGAGTTGAGATATTGTAGTGAAATCAGAATTTTGGGCTATGTTTTGAATCATTGTAGGTATGTGGATACACTTGAACTTGATGAATTTATGAAAACAAGGTGTTAAGATAAATTCTTAGGTGTAAGAAGTGCATTGGATGCAAATTAAGGAACCTCAATCACAAAGTTTAGTTGGGAGCCTTCTTACCAATTGAGTTTTTGTGTAAGTTCTTAAAAGGGTCAACTTCAAATGACCACAACTCCAATTTTACAAAGTTTTTTAGGTGATTAAACACATCAAATTGAAGACTTTTGAGTCTTATTTCAAAAACATCCAACCTTGCATCAATTGGAGTTCAGAGTATAAAGTTATGAGCAGTTTTGTGAAATAGTACTAGGCATTGGAAGAACCTCAGTACGGGTCGTCTTATTAAACAACGACCAATCCCTCTTGTCATTGTTTCTCCCTATTTCAGGCCTTTCTTTGGCATTTTTGGGATATTATTGTAAACTTCTATTCCTTTAACTCCAAAATGATGTTTTTTTTTGGGCTTCCTTAAGGTTAGATTGAAGGGTTTAACCTAGACAAAATCCTCACTCTCCTCAAACAACGGTAGATTGGATTTTCTCTCAAGAAGAAGCTAGGGTCCATCACCTCCAACTTATCAATTCCTCTTGGATCTTCGAGAAAAGTTAGTGAATCATTTTCCTAGGTATGTGGGTCCATGAATGGGAGATTTCTTCAAACCTCATATCCAATTTCTTCTCTAACTCATGAATTTAAGTCTCTAATAAAGTAATTTGAAAATTCTAGGGTTACACCCAATTCAGTGAAATCTTATATGATCTTTTTATGCGTTAAATTTCCTCACGTTTCAATTGATGAATTATGGTTATTATGGCAGATTTGACCCACAAATTACTTATAAATTCTTGATTTCAAGTGTTTGATAATTTTATCCAAATATGTGTGATGTTATGATATCCAAGTTTATAAGCCTATGAGTTAATTTATGATAAATTGTCATTGTATGCATGAACCTTCACAAATATCTACCACTTGACTCAGGCTACTAACTCCCGTGAGCTTCTAAGTCTAGATCCTGCCCCCTTTTGGCGAGTGGTCCTGCAGTACACTCTGTATATACTTCCTAGCAGCTAACCAAAATCTATGTGACTGTAACCCCTATTAGCAGCTACTCACAGCATATCTGATATATG
>JACEIK010006540.1:10144-23943 GCA_018107945.1 Datura stramonium
CTCACTGTCCGGCCAACCAACGGACAACCACATCTCCCCCTCTCTTCATCTCCTCTACTCTATCTTCTCGGGCCGACATCACTCCAACCAACGGTTGGAAACCCAACACAGCCGCACCCTCCCCCTCATCTTCTTCTCCAGCAGTCACCATAGATCTGTCGCTCGCACTTCCTCTACTCCTTTCTACTCCGGTGAGCTGTGACAACCACCATCCGGTGGATCACCTAACAAACCATACCGTGACTGACCGGAGAAATACCACCACAACGACCAGATCCTTCAGCCTCTCGCCGGACGACAAAATCTTCCTCCTGTTTCTCGCAAAAACAACCAACTCCTGCTGCCACTTTTTTCCCCTCGGTCACGAATATGTGAATTTTCTATTTGTCTTAGGTCATAATGACTTCGAATTGCTTTTGTTATCCTGCTTTATTCTAGTAATCTGTTTTCATACTTAAATAGCTAATTTACGAGTTAGGATTCAAGGATCCTCGAACTTATATATTTGTACGTGTATTTGTGGTCTTATATGTTTAATAGGTCTTTTCTTGTAATGACATGAAGAATCGCCGGGACATGATGGGGTCTAGGACTTGTTCAATTAATCATTACTATTTTGTTTCATTGTAATTTTTTTTTATGAGCTGTAAATTGTAATAAACGCTAATGAATAATGGAAAGGGGTTTATGGGGGTGGGGATTGTATGTTTTTTTTTGTTTTTTTTCTAATTTCTAACCTCACCTAGAAATCATGCCCATAGGAATTTTAATAACATACACAACGTTAGATATCATGCCTATAGGATTAATATGAATGCGACTATTTTGTTAGAAACCATGCTTATAAGAACTATAATAAATTAATGTGAAGAATGTGTTAGTAAGTCAGCCTATAGGAATTATTTCTGGTATATGTTGGTCCTTTCAACTTTAAGGAGACAGTCTACTTATTCAATTGTTTTATATACATCCTACATGAATTCTAAAACCTGATTGTTAATAACTTACTAGATACTATGACCATAAGATTAACAAACTCGATTTACCAAAAACTATGCACATAGGAATTAATTAATGTGTGCAAACTCCTCTTATTACTCAAACTAGGCCTATGTTTCAATATCCCAATCATTTAGGAAACGGGCTTATAGGTATAGTTCATGTTGAAACTCTATTTTACTTAACAGGTTCTGCAAAACACCAGGAATTTAAATCTGTTATATCCTACTGCTATTTGATTTTTAGTTTACCTACCTGATTCTATAATACTACAAGAACTGTAAGCATGTAAATTTGGTAATAACAGGAGTACGTTTTATGACTCGGATCAGATTGACAAAAAAGCATGCACATATTCATGTTTCTGCTTATAGTATATTAACATAATCAGTAAATCTTGATGTGCTTATTTGCGTACAATGATTAGTTTACTGGTTGTTCCCTTTCAACCTAGAAATTATGCCTATAGGTTAAGTTATTAATTGGTGAAATTGTACTTCTTGTTCGACTGCTCATTATGTTCATCTATTTTAGGCTGGCACTCCTTTTACGTTAAATTTCATATTAATACACGAATCCTGACATTTCTGCATTAGAGATCATATCCATAGGATTTACTTGCATCCATTTAAAAATTATGCTCATAGGTTTAACACAGAGACCTATTTGAAACCTTTACAAGCTATTTGCTTTAACTGCTATTTTTAGCGTTTAATCGCCTTAAACAACCTTAGGATTTTAGACTCCCAAATTTGAAGTAGTCATCCAATGCCTCTAGGATACTAAGTTAGAACGGGTAGGCAAATATTAGGACGTTAGTTTTCTTCGCCTAGAAGCGCTTTAGGATTAATAATTAATTAGGTGGGTAGATGGGAAATAATAGTCTTTGCTCGCTGAATAATACGAGCAATCTAAATGGTTGCGAAGTATTATTTATGTTGCATAGGGTGATCCCATTAGGTTAAAATAACCCCTCCTCTAAATGTAGAACTACGTCTGGCCTGATTTCCCTCGGGGATACGTAGGCGCCTCTACGAGGTTTGGCCCCTTATTTTCGAATTTCATTTATTTGTTTGTTAAATTTTTGTATTTATTTGTAAATGTCTCTTACCGTAAACTATTATATTTGTAACATGTTGTATTTTTGATCAATTCTCTTAATTAAATTGTAAATTGTACCAGTTGTTTTTAATAATAATTATTACAGTCTCTAAATACATATTGTCTTAAATTCTTTCTTCTCGCTTGTCTGTTAATACATTTTTTTACATTTATTTATTTAATTTTTTAAATAAAATAGATTAAAATAAATCCTTGCTTGCTCACTAGTTAATTCCCCACATAATTAATGGATCCGGCAAGGAACCACATTATTGGACCTTGAAAGATGCTTAACACTTTTCTTTTGAGGTAATTTAAGCCCTGCCCGAACCTGGTAAAGTAGGCCAATCTAAGTAGACTCATATCGTAGAACGGTACCCTAACGCACCTCAAATCATTATGTGGCGACTCTTCCTTAAATAATCCTTTAAGAGTTGTCACATGTTGAATCCCTCTTTTCTTGAGAAAAATGGGACGTGACAGCATGACGACTTCGCTGGGGATTTTAGGCTTTAACCACAACGTGTTCGTTTTATGTGGGGCTTTATTTTGAGTTTTGATTTAAAAAGAAAAAAAATCCTTTCCTTTTTCTTAATTTGCTAACTGCCAGGTTTAAATCCTTTCCATTTTATTTGTTTCTATAATAATTTATTTACTTCTTTATATATTTTTACCATGAAGTTACTAACATTTTCTTTCTTTTTTTCATTTTATTGTCTATTATTATGACTTGTAATATGTAATGATTATTTATTCGTACAAATTGCTAAGTGTTTTATTATATAAACTGTCATATCGTTCATACTTCTCCACTTGAAACTTCTCATAATTACACATCGTATACGCGAGTTGTTCTTTGCACTTCTCCGAATTCCTTTCAAAACCTACTTTAGAGAGTTGGCATATACGTGGGGTGAATGGATAGTTTTACTACCATGTGACCACGTGCCTTCTCGCATAGAAACCTTTCAGTTTGTATCTACCCTATTCTTAAAAATTCAAGTCATATCATGCATGCATAAGCCTAGGTGGTTTGACCTTTAGTGTCAATCCACGTGTTAGTTAACCAACCATAAGTCAAAGGGTTACGTGACCTAATGACAATACATCATTATGTGCTAAGTGATTAAGATGAATTAAGTGCAAGCCTAATGTTGATAAAACGGAGTTGGAATTTTATTTAATTTTATTGTAGGATTTAAAATGGAGGGTATGCGAACTTTGCCAACACTCAAATAGTCGTAGGGGTTCTGCATAAACTAAGGAAATGGTGGGGAAGTATTAACATGGACCATGGAAGGGAAATCAGAAAGTGTCTAGGCTTTTTAACCTCGTTAATCTATGTAACTTCAGACAGATATCTAATCAAAGCCCTGCTCAAATTTTGGAATCCTGAAAAAGGTGGGTTTTTGATTCCATGACTTTGAAATGACGCCAACAATTGAGGAGATTAGTGGATTTACTGATCTGAAATGAATGAACAGATACATGATTTTGCCTCGATACAATCTAGGAAGAAATTTTTGCAGCACTTGGGTTTGAGAAACAATCTCAAATTAGCATGTTTGGATTTAAGGTGGATCCCGTTGGACTTTTTCTTTGAGAGATTTTGTCGCAAGGATGGTCATCAGGTTTTTCTCAAAGAGTTCTCTTGTTCTGTAGAAAATTGGAACAAAAAACATCCTTTGGTATTTGCAATCGCTTTGTTAGGAACTTTGGTCTTTCCGAGGGAACATGAGAAGATTGATACTAGCATCAGCTCTGTGGTAAGATTCGTGTTTCAATGAATAGATAATGCTGAGGTTACATTAGTCCATATGATCTTGGCAGAGATGTTGTGGGCATTGTCTAAATGTGCTAAAGGAAAGAGGTTTTTCAAGGGTTGTAACCTATTGCTTCAACTGTGGGTCGTAGAACATTTCTATCAACACCCCAAAATGGTGGACATACTAGATGGCATGGGCAATGCGATTGACACCCACTCTCGAAGGATGATGAAATTTGTTTCTCCCGTCGGCGCCGAAGACTGGTACATGTTTATGAAGTCACTCAAAGGTCATCAAGTGCAATGGAGGTATTCGTGGTTATCTTTTTCTAATGCCGTCATAAGAGGGAAGAAGTTTTATTACATTGAACTTATAGACTTGAGGGGCATACAATCTTACGCCCCTATACAAGTGTTACGCCAATTTGTATGAATTCAAGTGATACCTCTGCGGTCCCATATGGATATATCTGAATTTGATTTTGGAATAGACTATGAAATTTTGAAGGCCAAAGAGTTGTTGCCAGAGTGGAAAGGATTAATGACCATCGCCATATTTAAGGAGCAGGCCTTCTACAAACCTACGCACTATGCATGGTTTCTGGAATATGTCGAGGACATCGCCTTTAGTGTACAAGGATAGCCACACGTGTTTGAAGATGAAGAAGAGAAGAAATGGGCCTGAAACCTGCTCAACAACCATTTCGAGGTCACGCCAGTAATGCGAGCTCAGATTATACCAGGATGGGCATGAGATTTTATCTTAGTTTCTTCCCTTTCTTACCCTGTTACCCCTTAGTTTGTTTATTTTCATGATTAGATTCGATGTAGTGGCAGATTGATATTTTAATAAAGAGTCATTTTATTTTTCTTTTTTCCTAACTCCAGCTCTGATAATATCAAACATTAAGGCTTGGAATAATTCATCATGAGATCACATATGTGTCGTCTTAGGCTTACCTCTGGCACAAAAGAGGCTCCAAAATTAGGAAACGCATCAATGTGTTTATTTATTTATAGCATGATTTCTAACCTCTCCTACTAACTATGGCTTTTATTATTGTCTTATATTTCCCTTTCTCAAAGTTTGATCTGTGCAAATCTGGCCTATTATACAAGGTCCAAAGGAGCTCCTCCTTCTCCTTATCCCGTTCCTAGCCGCAGAAACAGAGGGAAGAACAAGATGGACGAGCACAACAACACAATAGAAAAGAGTGGTAATGGTACATCTAGGGATGAAAGAGAGAATTCCGAAGGGATATGCCCTCCAGGTTATAGCGAGGTTATAATGAGGCTTGAGCAGAAATTCTTCGAGCTTTAGGAAGAATTGGCACAAGTCCGCAGTTTAAACAACCTGGCATCATCAATCGGGGTCCAAGATGACGTCTCAACCTCAAAAGCACCGGCCATCCTCCCTATGTCATCACAACCCACAGCTCCACCACAAGTTACCACACCCCAATATTACTAATACTCACCATACACATATCCAAACCCACCAGCTCCCATTACCTCCCATTACCCATCACCAGCCTAAGAAATGCCATTCCCGACAAACATAAATGCAACTTATGCCCGCATCCATGTCAACCCGATGTATGTGGAGACAGCACCCGTGACTCACCACCTGGAGGAATCTGAGCCTTCAAAGAAGGATAGGCAGATTCAGACTCTCACAGAAGAGTTAAAAAATATGAACAGTAGATTGCAAAGTGTTGAAGGCACCAAAGAAATAACGAGTCTAGACTATGAAGACCTATGCATACACCCCAATGTCGAGCTACCAGAGGGGTAACCTCCCAAGTTTGAATTATTTACTAGGACCGGTGATCCAAGGGCCCACCAGAGGTTGTATTGTGACAAGCTAGTAGGAGTGGGACGAAATGAGAAGATAAGGATGAAACTTTTCATGAGAAGTTTGACCGGTGATGCTCTTAGCTGGTACGTGGAGCAAAATCCGAAGAAGTGGTTTACTTGGGCAGAGATGGAAGCAGCCTTTGTGGAGCGTTTTGGGTTCAATACATAAAATGCACCTGATTTGCATTACATACAAAACCTGAAGAGGAAGCCCACTGAGACTTTCAGAGAATTTGCAACCAATTGGAGGACTGAGGCCACCAGAGTGCGACCCCTAATAGAGGAGGTATAGATGAAAGACATTTTTGTGCGGACCCTAGATCCGCAAGTTTATGATAGATTGATGTTGGTTAGTGATAAAAGTTTTGCAGAGATCATCAAGTTGGGAGAGAAGATTGAAGACGGTATCAAGGATGGTACCATTATCAACTTCAATGCATTGCAAGATGCTAACAAAGCCTTGCAGTCGGGGGCTACTTCAGAAAGCCGCAAGAAGAAAGAAGTTGGCACTGTTATCATGGCCCAAGGGCCGAAGAATTATGTTTATAGAGCCTAGATTGTACCCCCACACTACCAAATTCCAACCCCACATTACCAAACTCCACCTCTACCATATCAAGCTCCATCACCGCAGTACCAAACTCCATCACCATACCAAACTCCCCATTCTTACCAAGCACCATATCAAACTCCCTCTCCGACCCATTTCCAAACCCCTCCTTCACATTACCAAGCTCCCACTTATCCGATCTATAGCACACAACCTTCTTATCCACAACCTTTTTATCCACAACCTTCTCACCCACGACATTCTTCTTCATCAAGCCAGAGGCCTAGGTACTACTTTGAAAGGAGACCAACAAAAACTTATACCCCGTTAGCAGAACCAATCGATCAACTATAAGTAAGGTTGAAAGAAGCTAGCTACATTGAGCATATTCCTTCCCTCCCGATCGATACCCAAGCTAAATGGTCTGACCACAAAAAAGTATGCATGTATCACTCAGGCATGAGGGGGCATACTACAGAGTCCTGCAGATCGTTGAAGGACAAAATACAAAAGCTAATTAATACAAAGGTCATTCACCTCAAAGACCCGGCACCAAATGTAAAAAGTAATCCTCTACCAAACCACCAAGTGAATATGATTTCTTGTGATGAGGTCGAGGATTTATCGAATACAATTGGGGTAATCGAACACAAAGCAGGTTCTTCTTCAGATCCATCCATAACAGTGCAGAAACGTCCTCCGTTTGAGGTTGAGGTAGCTACACCAAGGCCTCCATTTACAGTGGTAAGAGATGCTCCGACTTCGTAAAAAATGGTGCCTTGGAGATACAAGGAAAATGCCCCACGAGGAGCAAAGGTGTTGGAAGCAGATGCAGAAAAAGGAGTAACTCGGTCTGGACGGGTATACACTCCCGATGCTCTGGCTCAAGGATCTGACAAAGGAAAACAACCATGGTGGAGGTTGAAAATAATGGTATTTGGAAGAAGTTACATGGAAAGGAATACTCCGTGATAAAGCAGTTGAGAAAAATCCCGGCCCAAATTTCCATTTTGTCCCTTTTGCAAAGCTCTAATCGACACCAAAAAGCTTTGATGAAGGTGCTAGGTGAAGCATATGTTCCTGCAAGTATATCAAGCAGCGAAGTGGCCTACATTGTGGGACAAGTATTTGAAGCCCAAAAGATCTCATTCCACGAAGATGAGTTGCCTGTGGAGGGTGTGGCTCATAACAAAGTGCTACATATCATGGTGCAACACGCAGAAAAATTCATAACCAAGGTGTTGATTGACCCGGGTTTCGGTTTAAACATTTTCCCCCTGAATACTTTGACCTGGATGGAAGTTGACCTTGCCCGAATCAAGCTATGGAAGATGAACATCAAAGCTTTTGATGGTTCACAAAGGGACACCATGGGAGAAATTGATCTGGATGTACTGGTTGGCCCTACCACATTCACCATTACATTCCAAGTCGTGGACATCCCAGCTTCGTACAATCTACTATTGGGGCGTCCATGGATACATGCCGAAAGGGAGGTTCCTTCAACTCTACACCAATGCTTGAAATTCAAGTGGGATCACCAAGAGGTCGTGGTCCATGGGGATGAAAGCCTTCCTATCTATGTTGATCCTATTATCCCCATCATTAAAGGGAAAGAAGGTTTGGATGGAGAGAGTTTCCACACCCTAGAACTTGTTGGTGTCATCAAGGAAGGAAGATGGTGGAGCGACAAAATTCTGAGTATGCTGTTGTGGTTAGGCTTTGAGCCAGGAAGGGGCCTTGGGGTCAGATTACAAGGGATGGAGGAGCCTTTGAATATGGCAACACAAAGAACCACTTTTGGATTGGGGTACCAACCCACTGTCGAGGAGCTGAATAATTGGAAATATCCTTTGGGGAGCAGAAGTTTCTTGTTGCCAAACCCACTGCCTTCGCTTCAGCAAACTTTCATGTTTGATGGTTTTCTTAATATCAAGCAGGCTGAAGAAGACGCTGTGCTACTCAGTTTGAGGAATTTTTTCTTGGAGGAGCCGAGTGAGAGTAGTTTCCATGTCGTTATTCATTAGGAGGAAGGAGGGGCCCCACTGCAAGAAGCTGGAATTCAAAGAGGAGTCGCCAACTGGACATCCACTCCATCCATAGCTCGTCGGGCATCTAGTTAGATTAAAAGGATTAGTTTTTTATTATTTTAAAATAAAATATTTGTTTTCAAAATCTTTAAATTTCTTTTGAATACTATGCAAAAATTTTGAGCAAAGCTTTTCAATTAATAAAATTGTTTTCCTTTCATAGATTTGATTCTGTTTTATTTATATTTTCAGCATTTCTAGTATTGAACGCGTTGAATCTAAGGCCATGGCTTGTAATGAAACTATATGACCTAACATGAAAACTCAGTATAAGTCGAAGAAGATGAGGTACCGGCTGAAATCGTCAGAGAAGTAGAAGAATTTGAGGACAAACCCAAAGAAAATCTGGCAGAGACTGATATGGTAATCCTGGAAGATACAGAGACACCTAAAGAGACCTAAGTCAGCACTCATTTGCCAAAAGATGAGATCGGGCAGTACATAGAGTTTTTGAAAGAATATAAGGACGTTTTCGCCTGGTCCAATGTCGATATGACCGGACTCAGCCATTCCATAGTAGCACATAGGTTGCCTACTGATCCAGCATATCCTCCCGTCAAGAAAAAGTTAAGGAATTACAAGCCTGACATGAGTCTAAAAATTAAAGAGGAGGTGGCTAAGAAGATCAATGCTGGAATCCTTAAAGTAGTGGAGTATCCTACCTGGTTGGCCAATATCGTGCCAGTAATGAAGAAGGATGGAAAAGTCAGAGTTTGTGTGGATTACAGGGACCTCAATAAGGCCATCCCTAAAGATGATTTTCTGCTGCCAAACATCCACATCCTTATTGATAACTCTGCAAAGCATGAGACGCAGTCATTCATGGATTGTTTCGCTGGTTATCATTAGATTGGAATGCATGATGAGGACGCTGAGAAAACTACCTTTCTTTCGCTGTTGGGTATATATTGCTACAAGGTGATGCCATTCGAGTTGAAAAATGTTGGAGCCACCTACATGAGGGCCATGAACACTATCTTCCATGACATGATCCATAAGGAGATTTAGGTTTATGTGGATGATGTCATCATCAAGTCAAAGAAAATTTCAAATCATTTGGACAACCTCAGAAAGTTCTTCAACAAATTGCGAAAGTATAATCTGAAGCTAAATCTGACAAAGTGTGCATTTGGTGTTCTGGCGGGAAAATTATTGGGATTTATCATCAGTCGTTGGGATATCGAGCTAGATCCAACTAAGATTAAAGCCATCCAAGATCTACCTCTTCCAAAGAGTAATAAGGAAGTCATGAGCTTTTTGGGACGACTCAACTACATTAGCCGTTTCATTGCCCAATCAACAATTATTTGCGAGCCCATTTTTAAGTTGTTGAAACAAGATGTTGCTATGGAGTGGACTCTTGAATGTCAACAAACTTTCAATAGAATCAAGGATTATCTATCAAAGCCTCCGGTTTTAGTTCCACCAAAACAGGAAAGACCTCTGCTTTTGTATCTGTTCGTGCTAGAAAATGCCTTTGGCTGTGTTTTGGGGAAGTATGATGAGACAGGGAGGAAGGAGCAAGCAATTTACTATTTGAGCAAGAAGTTAACCCTGTGTGAAGCTCGATACACATTGCTTGAGAGGACGTGCTGCGCTTTCACTTGGGTTGCTCAGAAGTTGAGGCACTATTTTTCTGCTTACACAACCTACCTGATCTCTAGAATAGATCCGCTGAAGTACATCTTCGAAAAACCCATGCCGACAGGGAAGCTAGCTAAATGGAATATATTGTTGAGTGAGTTTTACATTGTCTATGTCACACAGAAAGCGGTAAAATGGCAGGCTCTTGTAGATTATCTGGCAGAAAATCTTGTGGACGATGAGTATGAACCGCTGAAGACATACTCCCGACGAGAAGGTAGCATTCATAAGAGAATATATTGCCAAGGAATATGATGGGTGCAGATTGTTCTTCGATGGAGCAGTCAATTTCAAAGGAGTAGGCATTGGAGTTGTGCTGGTATCAGAGACTGGATACCATTACCCTGTATCAGCTAAGCTTCGATTCCCTTGTACTAACAACATGGCTGAGTATGAAGCTTGCATCTTGGGTATTCGAGCCGCAATCGACATGAACATGTAGTTTTTACTAGTAATTGGAGACTCAGATTTACTGATGCATCAAGTGAGGGGAGAATGGGCCATGAAGAACACGAAGATCTTTCCCTATCTGCATTGTGTGCAAGAATTATGTAAGAGGTTTGTCAAGATTGAGTTCCGGCATGTTCCCCGAGTGTAGAATGAATTCACGGACTCTTTGGCTACATTGTCTTCGATGATTCAACACCCCGATAAGAACTATATTTATCCCTTTCCCATTCACATACATAAGAAATCTACGTATTGTCTTCATGTTGAGGAAGAACCGGATGGTAAACCGTGGTATTCTGACAACAAAGACTATCTGAAGAATGGAAGTTATCCTGAGCATGCTACAAGTGTCCAAAAACGCACGGTTCGAAGGCTAGCCAACCAGTTTTTCCTAAAAGGAGAAATCCTTTATAGGAGGACCCCGAATTTGGGATTGTTAAGATGTGTGGATGCTAAGGAGGCAAAAAATCTGATTGAAGAAATCCATGATGGAACTTGTGGGCCTCACATGAACAGTTTCGTGTTGGCGAAGAAGATTTTGAAAGCTGGCTACTTCCGGTTGACTAAGGATATGGATTGTATCAAGTACGTGAAAAGGTACCATCGATGTCAAAGCCACGCAGATGTGATCCGAGCTCCTCCCAATGAGCTTCATGCCACGAGCTCACCTTGTCCGTTCGCAGCTTGAGGAATGGATGTAATTGGCCCTATTGAGCCTGCAACATATAATGGGCATAGATTCATCTTGGTTGCGATTGACTATTTTGCTAAATGGGTTGAAGCTGCTTCTCACAAATCTGTCACAAAGAAGGTGGTGGCAGATTTTGTTCGAGACCATCTTATTTGTTGATTTGCCGTACACGAGTCTATTATTACTAATAATGGTGCTAATATGAATAGTGACCTGATGAGAGAAACATGTGAAAATTTCAAGATCAAGCACTGTTATTCTACCGCATATAGGCCACAGATGAATGGAGCCGTGGAGGCTGCAAATAAGAACATCAAAAGGATATTGCTCAAGATGATCTATAATTATAGACAATGGCATGAGAAACTTCCTTTTTCTCTATTTGGATATCGAACCACTCTATGAACGTCTATTGGAGATACACCTTATATGTTGGTGTATGGTAACGAAGCGGTGATACCAGTTGAGGCAGAAATTCCTTCTTTGAGGATCATTGAGTGATGCAGAATGGGTGCGAAGCGTATTTGAGCAATTAGCACTCATTGATGTAAGAAGGATAAATGCAGTCTGTCATGGTCAACTCTATCAAAATAGGATGACTAATGCCTTATTCATGCCTGGCCAGTTGGTTTTGAAGCAGATTTTTCCACACAAAGATGAGGCTAAAGGCAAGTTCTCGCCTAACTGGAAAGGTCCTTACATGGTTCACCGACTGCTGACAGGAGGAGCACTTATCTTAGCGGAAATGGATGGAAAAATTTGGCCCAAGCCTATCAATTCAGATGCCATTAAGAGATTTTACGTTTAGAATTGGAGTTTACTTTATGCTCTTCTTGTAACCTGAACTACGTTGGACCTGATTCCCCTTTAAGAGGGATACGTAGGCGTCCCTGTGTGACTCGGTCTATATCTTTATAAAATCTTCTTCTCCTCTTTTTTTGAGAGGGTCTCATTGATTCTATCATGTTATCTATGGTGATTTGGTTAACAAGATGCAAACTGGGGCAGAATTTTTAAGGGGACCTAAAAATTTCACAACTCTACGTCATTTGCAAAAAAAAGTCTATGTCACGTTCTACACTGGGGAAGAAATTTTGAGAAGGATCTCAAAATTTCATCAAGACTAAGTCAAGACAAGGGTTCGATTTTCTGAAAGGATGTTGTATGGTTTTAAAATATATCATGGCCTATGATTTAGCTAGATTTTTCTTACATATTTCAACTTTTACTTTTATTTTTTGCTAAATTATTTTCAAAATACGTTTTTATTCAAACCTTGTTCCCGAGCGTATACCTGGATGGAGTTCAACAATAGGTGTCTAGAGAACATGAGGAAGTTACAAGACAGATGTACAGATCAACCTTCCCTTTACAAACTAATATTTTTTCTTTGAGTGCAGAAAGAACGAAATGCAAAAGGCAACAATGGAGGACATCTTGTCGCAAAAGTGACATAGAGATAAGTCATTCTACCCTTTGTTCCCCTATTTATATCTTTCTATTCCTTCATCAAGAGCCCTGCAATTTGCATGTTACGCCGGTAATTTTAAGCTCATATTTATATTTTGATTTACATATGGGCCCGTATTTTCATATTGAACCCGTATTTGCATGTTGAGCCCGTGATATAAATGATATATACATTTGAGCTCATATTTGCATATTCTATATACATCTGAGCCGTATTTGCATTTTAAGTCTTTATATGCATTTTCGAGCCCGTGATATTCATGACATATGCATTTGAGCCTGTATTTATATTTGAGCCCGTATTTGCATATTTGTGCCCATGATATACATGAAATATGAATTTGAGCCCGTATTTTCATGTTCGAGCCTGTGATATACATGATATATACAGTTGAGCCCGTATTTGCATGTCGAGCCTGTTATTTACATTTCGAGCCCGTTTGCATTCTGAGCACATACTTGCATTTCAATATACATTTGAGCCCGTTTTATGCATTTGAGCTCGTTATTTGCATTTTGAGCCCGTTTTATGCATTTGATCCTGTTATTCGCATTTCGAACCCGTTTTATGCATTTGAGCCCATTGTTGCTTTTTGAGCCCTATAGATTTATCTGCATTGAGCCCGAATAAACCAGAGCTATCAATTGAGTTGTTTATGCCCTCAAATAATTTACTTTCTTTAAATTATCTACTCATCTGAAGGCGACATGGTCTAAAGGCATTATTTTATGGCCTACAGACATCATGTCATGGCCTAAGGATTTATAATTATGCTTATCATACTCCTAAGGCATCATAATCTAAAAGCATCATTTTCATGGCCTGCAGACATCATGTAATTGCCTAAGGAATTTACTTTTTGTTTATCATATTCCTAAGGCGTCATAGTCTAAAGGCATCATGTTTTCATGGCCTGCGGACATCATGTCATGGCCTAGGGAATTTATCATAGCCCAAGACATCATAGCTTAGATACACCATCCTTATTGTCTCGAAGAGAACTCTCATCGTCTAAAGGGAATTTGCATCATGTTTAATTTTGGTATCGGTTTATTTTATGAAGTATTTGATGCATATGCTTCAATTGTTTTGTTTACTCGAATGCCGAGGTAGAATGAGTTATGAATTATAGTGCCTTCCCTACTAATTTTATTGACTTATCCCTATTTTTCGAGTCATAT
>JACEIK010006540.1:24599-45204 GCA_018107945.1 Datura stramonium
GTTTAACTAAGTTTTATAAACTATCCACGTAGTAATATTACTCGATTCCACTTAGATTTATAAAAATTTTATGTTGATAATAAAGTTTATATAAATTTTTTTGGTAAATTAATTTATTAAATTTCCTATTTATTGAATTATTTACAAATATAGTACTATATTAATTACATAGCAGCCAATTTTGAATTCTCCCCGATTTATTGAAAATTTGTCCATCTTTCCACCTTAATTCTTGTCAATTTCAGCCATTTTTTGTCAAATCTAGCCACATTTAGGGCCCAATTTAATTTCTACTCAGTCACATCCAATTAACCAATCCGCAACCCATGGATATGCCTGAAACCCGACCCATTCATCCTAATTAAACCTCGGTCGTTCATTCATTTTAATCTAATGGACTACAATAAACCCTACCATTTTTCCTTTAATAATCCCTTTCACCCCCAAAACCTAATTTCTATCTCTCATTTTCCTATGGCGCATCACCGCACTCCCCTCTCTAATCTCCCGGCCGTCGAAACCACCTGGATCTTCCACCCCTACCTCTTTCTCCCCTCTCACTGTCGGCCGACCATTGGACAACCACATCTCCCCCTCTCTTCATCTCCTCTCCTCTATCTTCTCGAACCGACATCACTCCAACCAACTGCTGGAAACAGAACACAACTGCACCCTCACCCTCATCTTCTTCTCCGGCAGTCACCATAGATCCGCCGCTCGCACTTCTTCTCCTCCTTTCTACTCCGGTGAGCTGCGACAACCACCATCTGATGGATCGCCTCACAAACCATGTCGTGACTGACTGAAGAAATACCACCATAGCAACCAGATCTTTCAGCCTCTCGCCGGACGACAAGATCACCTCCTGTTTCTCGCAAAAACAACCAACTACGGCCACCACCTTTTTTCCCTAAGTCGCGAATCTCCATTAACACCCATTTCCTCTCCTCTTCTCCCTCCCTCTCCATTATTTCCGGTGCACAACTACAGCACCAGCCATCAGTAGCGCCACAAATCCTCTCCTTTTACCGGAAACCCGTACCCTACCCTCAACCAAAATCCTTATTATTTTAGTTTGTTTGAAAAAAAATACAATTTTCATTGACTTGACAATAAAGGGTTATCATGGTTTAAGTGTTTTTTTGTATGTTTATTCCCTGTGATACAACAAATCATGCAGTGTTTTTTTGTATGTTTTTTCATATTTATTCTTGTTCCCGCCTCAATACGAGCACTTATCGGGATCCACGACATCCTTGTGACCTTGACGTATTGAGGTTTGTGCCTCAATTATTGGAAAAGCTTTTTCTGAAGTTGTTGGTTGTTGCTCTATTCGTTTACTGATTTACCAGTCAGTTTAATTTCATGCATTACTTTCGATAATAATGTATGAATTTGCTATTTGTCTTAAGCCATAATGACTTCGAATTGCTTTTGTTATCCTACTTTATTCTAGTAATCTATTTGCATACTTAAATAGCTAATTAACGAGTTAGGATTCATGGATCCTCGAACTTATATATTTGTATGTGTATTTGTGGTCTTATATGTTTAACAGGTCTTTTCTTGTAATGACATGAAGAATCGTCGGGACATGATGGGGTCTAGGACTTGTTCAATTAATCATTGTAATTTATTTTTTATTTTTTTTATGAGTTGTAAACTGCAATAAATGCTAATGAATAATGGAAAGGGGTTTATGGGGGTGGGGATTATATGTTTTTTTATTTTTTTTTCTAATTGCTAATCTCACCTAGAAATCATGCTCATAGGAATTTCAGTAACATACACAACGTTAGATGTCATTCCTATAGGATTAATATCAATATGACTATTTTGTTAGAAACAATGCTTATAAGAACTATAATAAATTAATGTGAAGAATGTGTTAGTAAGTCAGCCTATAGGAATTATTTTGGGTATATGCTGGTCCTTTCAACTTTAAGGAGATAGCCTGCTTATTGAATTGTTTTATTCACATCCTGCACGGATTCTAAAACCTGAATGTTAATAACTTACTAGATACTATGACCATAATATTAACAAACTAGATTTACTAGAAACTATGCATATAGGAATTAATTAATGTGTGCAAACTCCTCTTATTACTCTAACTAGGCTTATGTTTCGACACCCCAATCATTTCAAAAATGGGCTTATAGATATAGTTCATGTTGAAACTCTGTTTTACTTAACAGGTTCTGCAAAACACCAGGAATTTAAATCTGTTATATCCTGCTGCTATTTGATTTCTAATTTACCTACCTGATTCTATAATACTGCAAGAACTGTAAGCATGTAAATCTGCTAATAAGAGGAGCACGTTTTATGACTCTGATCAGATTGATAAAAAAGGATGCACATATTCATGTTTCTATTTATAGTATATTAACATAATCAGTAAAGTTTGTTGTGCTTATACGCGTACAATGATTAGTTTACTGGTTGTTCCCTTTCAACCTAGAAATTATGCCTATAGGTTAAGTTATTAATTGGTTAAATTGTACTTCTTGTTCGACTGCTCATATGTTCATCTATTTTAGGTTGTAACTCCTTTTACGTTAAATTTCATATTCATACATGAAGCCTAGCGTTTCTGCATTAGAGATCATGTCCATAAGATTTACTTGCACCCATTTAAAAATCATGCTCATAGGTTTAAAACAGCCTTAAACAGCCTATTTGAAACTTTGACAAACTATTTACTTTAATTGCTATTTATTTAGCATTTAATCGCCTTAAACAGCCTTAGTATTTTAGACTCCAAAATCTGAAGTAGTCATCCAATGCCTCTTGGATACTAAGTTGGGATAGTTAGGCAAATATTAGGACGTTAGTTTTCTTCGCCTAGAAGCGCTTTAGGATTAATAATTAATTAGGTGGGTAGATGGGAAATGATAGGTTGTGCTCGCTGAATAATACGAGCAATATAAATGGTTGTGAAGTATTATTTAAGTTGCATATAGTTATTCCATTAGGTTAAAATAACCCCTCCTCTAAATGTAGAACTACGTCCGTCCTGATTCCCCTCGGTGATACGTCGGCGCCCCTATGAGGTTCGGCCCCTTATTTTCAAATTTCATTTATTTTTTTGTTAAATTTTTGTATTTATTTGTCAGTGTCTCTTACCGTAAACTATTATATTTGTAACATGTTGTATTTTTTTATCAACTCTTAATTAAATTGTCAATTGTAGCAACTGTTTTTAATAATAATGATAACAGTCTCTAAATACATATTGTCTTAAATTCTTTCTTCTCGCATGTCTGTTAATTCATTTTTTTACATTTATTCATTTAGTTTTTTAAATAAATAGATTAAAATAAATCCTCGCTTGCACACTAGTTAATTCCCCACATAATTAATGGATCAGGCAGGGAACAACATTTGTGGACCTCGAAAGGTGTTTAACACCTTCGTTTTGAGGTAATTTAAGCCCTTGCTGGAACCTAGTAATGTAGGCTAATCTAAGTAGACTCATAGAGTAGAACGGTGCCCTAACGCACCCCAAATCGTTAGGTGGCAACTCTTCCTTAAATAATCCTTTAAGAGTTGTCACATGTTGAATCTCGCTTTTCACGAGAAAAATGGGCCGCAACAATGGGTTTGTGATATATTGTGACGCCTCAAGGATCGGCCTTGGTTTTGTATTAATGCAGCATGAAAAGGTTATATCCTATGCTTCCAGGTAGCTGAAAGTCCATGAGAAAAACTATTCGACTCATGACATAGAGTTGGCGGCGGTAGTATTTGCCTTGAAGATTTGGAGACACTATATGTATGGGGTCCATGTGGATGTGTTTACGAACCACAAAAGCCTACAGTACATGTTTACCTAAAAGGATATAAATCTACATCATAGAAGGTGGTTGGAGCTTCTCAAAGATTATGACATGAGTGTCCTTTATCATCCAGGCAAGGCTAATATGGTGGCAAACGCTCTTAGCAGGCTTTCTATGGAGAGTGTGACCCACATAGATGAAGAGAGGAAAATTTTAGTGAAGGATGTGCATCGTCTTGCACGACTAGGAGTTCGTCTTGTTGACTCGGCGAATTGTGGGGTCATTGTTCAGAATGCATCAGAATCTTCCCTAGTGACCGAGGCCAAAGCTACATAATCCGAGGATCCTATTTTGGTATAGTTGAAGGAAGCCGTTTAGAATCAGAAGGTGGAGGTTTTCTCCTAAGGGGGAGATGGTGTACTGTGATATCAAGGTCATTCGTATGTACTGAGTGTTGATGACTTGAGGGAGCAGATGTTGCTTGAGGCTCATGGTTACAGATATTCTATACATCAAGGTGCCACCAAGATGTATCGTGACCTACGAGAAGTTTATTGGTGGAATTGTATGAAGAAGGACATAGTAGAGTTTGTGGGTAACTGTCCAAATTGTCAACAGATGAAGGTTGAGCATCAAAGACTTGGAGGTGTGCTTCAGGACATTAGCATCCCTACTTGAAAGTGGGAGGAAATCAACATGGACTTCATTATAGGGTTGTCTCATACTCATGGGCAGGTTGCATGGAGTGACTCTTTTTGAGTTGTTGTAGACAGGTTGACTAAAGCAGCTATTTTTATACCTATCAAAACTATTGATTCAGCGGAGGATTATGCTAAATTGTATATTCAGGAGTTAGTTCGGTTGCATGGAGTGCCCTTGTCCATCATATCAAATAGAGATACTCAGTTTACCTCCCAATTTTGGAGATCGTTTCAGAAAGGACTTGGTACTCAGGTTAATCTTAGTACAACTTTTCATCCACAAGTAGATGGTCAGGATGAACGGACCATTCAGACTCTTGAGGATATGTTGAGAGCATGTGTAATTTATTTCAAAGGTAGTTGGGATGACCATTTACCTCTCAACGAGTTTGCATATAACAACAGCTACCATTCTAGCATTCAGATGGCTCCATTTGAGGCACTTTATGGGCAGAGGTGTAGATCACATATTGGTTGGTTCTAAGTCGGTGAAGCTACATCGGTAGGACCAGATTCAGTTCATGCGGCTATGGAGAAGGTTCAGCTTATAAAGGAAATGTTGAAAATAGCTCAGAGTCGCTAGAAGTCCTATGTGGATGTGAGGAGAAGAGAACTTGAGTTTGAAGTTGATGATTGGGTGTTCCTGAAGGTATCTCCCATGAAGGGAGTGATGAGATTCAGGAAGAAAGGGAAACTTAGTCCCTTTTATGTTGGCTCATACCAGATTGTGAGATGTGTTGGCAAGGTGGCTTATGAGTTGGAGTTTCCCTTAGAATTAGCTTCAGTACATCCGGTTTTTCATGTGTAGCTTTTAAAGAAGTGCATGGGTGATTCAGCTTTGGTTGTCTCAGTGGAAAGCACAAGTGTAAAGGATAGTCATAGCTATGAGGAGGTTCCAGTAGAAATACTTGATCGTCAAGTTCGGAAGCTAACAAACAAAGAAGTAGCTTCAATAAAGGTTTTATGAAGGAATCAACTTGCTGAGGGGGCTATGTTTAGGTCGTGACATTAATCTTAGGGACTTTCGGGGTATTACAATATCTCCCCATTGGGAACGTTCGTCCTTGAATGTGGAAGAATATACTTAAAAGCTGGGAAAAATAGACTATGTCATCCCAAATACTGAACATCTAAAGTTGAAAACTGATGGAGTGACTGACTTCGGACTGAATTACATGACTGAACTGAATTCACGAATCACACACACATGCATTGACATGAAATAAACTAGGATACATGAACTGAACATGAAAATTGAATAGGATGCTAAGGAGGAAACTGATACCTCAAGCTGGAATTGAACCGGAAGGGAATAGATGCGGGCATTTAGACATCATATCTGCTTCGGCTTCCCTCATAGCTCCCTCAACATGCTGATTTCTCCACAAAATGTTTACTGAAGCTACTTCTTTATTCCTCAACTTTCAAACCTGACAATCATGTATTTCAACTGGAATCTCCTCATAACTAAGGCTATCCTTCACACCAATGCTCTCCACCGGGACAACCAAAGTCGGGTAACCCATGCACTTCTTCAAGAGTGATACATGAAAAACTGGATGTACTAAAGCTAATTCTGAGGGTAACTCCAACTCATAGACCACCTAGCCAATACGTCTCACAATTCTATACGGGCCAACATAGCGTTGACTAAGTTTCCCCTATTTCCGAATCTCATCACTCCCTTCATGGAAGATACCTTCAAAAACACCCAATCATCAACTTTAAACTCAAGTTCTCTCGTCCTCACATCGGCATAGGACTTTTGACAACTCTGAGCTGTCTTCAATTTTCCCTTATAAGATGGACTTTTTCCGTAGCCTCATGCACTGAATTTGGTCCTATCAACGTAGCTTCACCGACATCAAACCAACCAATAGGAGATCTACACCTCCACCTGTAAAGAGCCTCAAACGAAGCCATCTGAATGCTGAAATGATAATTGTTGTTATATACAAACTCAATGAGAGGTAAATGTTCATTCCAACTACCTTTACAATCAATCACACATGCTCTTAACATGTCCTCAAGAGTCTGAATGGTCCGCTCGGCCTGACCATTTGTCTGCGGTGAAAAGTTGTGTTAAGCTTGACTTGAGTATTGAGTACCTTTTGAAACGATCTCCAGAACTAGGAGGCAAATGGAGTACCTCTATCTGATATGATGAACATGTGAACTCCATGCAACTGAACTAACTCCCGAATATACAATTTAGCATAATCCTCTGCTGAATCGGTAGTTTTGACCGGTAGAAAATGAGTTGCATTAGTCAACCTATCTACAACCAACCAAATAGAGTCATACTGTCAACGAGTATGAGGCAACCCTGTAATGAAGTCCATATTGATCTCCTCCCACTTCTAAGTAGGGATGCTAATGTCTTGAAGCACGCCTCCAGGTCTTTGATGCTCAACTTTCACCTGTTGGTAATTTCGACACTTTGCCACAAACTTTGTTATGGTCTTCTTCATGTCATTCCACAAATAGACTTCTTGTAGGTCATGGCACATCTTGGAGGGCACTTGGATGTATAGAATATCTTGAACCATGAGCCTCATGCAACAACCGGTGCCTCAAATCATCAACACCCGGAACACACAAATGACCCTGATATCATAGTACACCATCTCCCCCTTGGGAGAAAACCTCCACCTTCTGATTCTGAACCGCATCCTTCAACTTAACCAAAATAGGATCCTCGTCTTTCCTAGCCTTGATTTCAGTCACCAAGAAAGATTTTGATCCATTCTGAACAATGACACCACCATCTGCCACGTCAAAAAGACGAACTCCTAGTCATGCAAGCAGATGTACCTCCTTCACCAACTTTTTCCTCCCCTCATCTATATGAGACACACTCTCTATAGAAATCCTGCAAAGAGTGGTTGCCACCACATTAGCCTTGCTTGGATGATAAAGGACACTCATATCATAATCTTTTAGAAACTCCAACCATCTTCTTTGACGTAGGTTTAGATTCTTCTAGGTAAACACATACTGTAGACTTTTGTGGTCCATAAACACATCCACATGGACCTCGTACAGATAGTGTCTCCAAATATTCAAGGCAAATACTACCGCTGCCAACTCGAGGTTGTGAGTCGGATAGTTTTTTCATGGACCTTAAGCTTCCTGGAAGCATAGGCTATAACTTTACCTTGCTACTTTAATACACAACCAAGACCGATCCTCGAGGCATCACAACATACCGCAAACCCATTGGTACCCTCAGGTAAAGTCAACACTGGTGCTGAGGTGAGTCGAGTCTTCAACTCTTAGAAGCTCTTCTCACAGTCCTCTAACCATTGAAACTTCACTTTCTTCTGGGTCAACTTACTCAATGGTGTTGCAATGGATGAAAACCCTTCAATAAACCTCCTGTAGTAACCATCTAAACCCAAGAAATTCCTGATATCTGAAGGACTAACATGTCTAGGCCAATTTTTCACAGCTTCTATCTTCTGAGAGCCCACCTGTACACCCTCATTTGAAACCACATGAACCAAAAATGGTACTGAGTTTAACCAAAACTCCCACTTGCTGAATTTAGCATACAGTTGGCGATCCTTAAGAGTCTGTAGCACCACCATCAAATAAGTGGCATGCTCCTCCTCACTCTGAGATTATATGAGAATGTTGTCTATGAACACAATCACGAACATGTACAAATATGGCTTGAACACCCTGTTCATCAAATTCATAAAAGTTGCAGGAGCGTTCGTTAGTCCAAAAGACATAACTACAAACTCATAGTGACCATACCGAGTCCTGGAGGTTGTCTTCAGGATGTCACTCTCTCTAACCCTAAGCTGATGATATCCGAATCTAGGGTCTATCTTTGAAACACACTTGGCACCCTAAAGCTAGTGAAACAAGTCATCAATTCTGGGGAGGGGATACTTGCTCTTGATTGTGACCCTGTTCAACTATTGATAGTCAATACACATCCGGAGGGAACTATCCTTCATCAGCACAAAGAGTACTGGTGCGCCCCATAGGGACTTGCTCGGTCTGATGAAACCCTTGTCAAAGAGATCCTTCAATTGCTCCTTCAACTCCTTTAGCTAAGTTGGATCCATTCTGTAAGGAGGAATAGATATAGGTTCTGTATCTAGAAGAAGACCAATACCAAAGTCGATCTAAAGCTCGGGAGGAATTCTTGGTAGATCATCTGGAAACACCTCTGGATATTCGCACACTATAGGAACTGACTGGAGAGTCGGGGTTTTGGATGTAGCATCCTTAACCCTAACTAGATGGTACACGCAACCTTTAGAGAATATTTTTGGCCTTAAGTTAGAAAATGAAATGACCTATAGAAACGGCTGGACTACCCTTCCACTCTAGGACTGGCTCACCCAGAAATTGAAACTCTACAGCACGAGTTCTACAATTTACTGAGGCCTAACATTCATGTTGCCAATCCATGCCAAAGATAACATCAAAATCTATCATGGCTAGCTCTACTAAATCTTCTAAGGTGACCTTTTGAAGGACTGTGATAGGGAAATTTTTGTACACCCATCGAGCTATAACTGAATCACCGACTAGAGTGCAAACTAAGAAGGATTCTGATAGTATTTAGGGAAAGACTCCAAAACTACTAGCAACATAGAGCGTAAAAAAAGATAAAGTATATCTTGGATCTAACAATGCATATACATCTAGGTGGAATACTCATAACATACCAGTGACTACAACTAGAGTGACCTCCTACTCCTAACGAGATACGAGGGCATAGAATTTGTTCTGGCACTGAGCACCACATGCACTAGTGGATGCACCCTGCTGAGATGAGTGTGGTGGTGGGTCTATTGAACTAGTGGCTGGGTCTCAGCCTCAACCATGGACCTGTCTAGCTGCTGGACAATCCCTCAGCATATGTCTAGGCTTCCCACACCCGAAACAATCACATGTACCTACTAAGCACTGACCAGTGTGCCTCCTACCACACCTGTCACATCCGAGAATGCTGGGCTCTATAGATCTGATCCCCTGACCTCGAGATCCTGATGCTCGTCCCCTCTAACTGCACCTAGATCTAGATGGCACACTCGCTGCTGACGACATTAGGGTTTATGACCTCTGGTGGGACTGCTAATGATGCCCACCACCAGGTCTCTGTTGGGAGAATCCAAAACTGTCGGTCCTAGCCCTCTTGGCCTCTTTCTCCCGCTCACTCACCTACACCGCCTCTATCTGGTGGGCATATAGAACTAACCGCGAGAAGTCCATATTCTGATGAGCAATCCTTGACTAAATAGTACGCTATCTCATGTACGAACCTACTCACTCGAGCCCTCTGATCATCCACCATCTCTGGTGCATATTTGGATAAGCGGGTGAACTCCAAAACATACTCCTAGACCGTCATGTTGTTCTGCCTCAAGTTCATAAACTCAGCTACCTTGATTTCCCTTATCTTTTGAAGAAAGAACTGATCCAAGAATGTGGTAAGAAACTCATCCCACCCAATAGGACCCACTCCAACTGCTCTACTATCCTTCCACTCTTTGAACCAGATATGGGTAACCCCTTTCAGCTGATAAGAGGCTAGGTTTGTGCAATCCTCCCCTATCATCCCCATAATCTGGATGATCTTCTAGATTTCATTAATAAAATCGTATGGATCTTCATCCACCTTCGATTCATGAAATTTAGGAGGATTCATCCTGAGAAAGTCCCTGACTCTTGCCGCTATCGCATTCCCATTCTAGGGAACATGCGCCACCGCCTGCTAGCTGACCTGGGGGTCAAAGCCTGTGCCAACATCTGGATGGCAGCCCTAAACTCAGCATGGGCAACCTACTCGGGCACATGATCCTCGGGGCTGGTAGGGCCTACTGGTGTGCATCTCTATTGTCATACTGTCATAACCTAAACATAGGCCTAGATCTAGACACGGAACCTAGAACCATAAATGTCTCCAAGCTAACCATGGCATGAACATGACAAGTAAAGCTCAACATAATAAATGTGAAAACCTAACATGTGAAATAGCGGAAGTCTAAAAATTCAATATCATCTGAACAACGGAATACGTAACACTGATCCAAAGTTGAATACATACTATGTCTGATAAGCCTCTAAAATCTAACGAGTTGATGGGACAAGACCCCAACTAACTCACTAATAAATTGAAACTGAAAATAACTGGTGAGAAGCTCCTCGAAGGATGAGGACTCACCAACAAGCTGGGAAATGCTAACACTGAGAATCTAGCTAGCGGCAGGACTGAACCTGCACATCCGAGCCTGTATCATAAAATGATATAACATAGAGTATGCGGCCAGTACTTGGAATGTACTAAGTATGCAAGGTAAGTAAAACCGCTAAGCAAGTAAAAAAGAAATCATGCATATCATGAAACATTTCAAGATAAGATTCTGAGAGTAAGGCTTGCATGTTATTATCTGAAAACATAATTTAAACATGACTTAATAGAATAATTGATTCGAATGACCTAAAGTTGAAACTGATAATCATAAGTAGAACTAAACATTGAGTCAAACCTGCTGAAAATATAATATCATGACTGATGAACATGCATAACTAAAATCATGAGGAACAATGGGAGACTCGTCATATAACTGACATTACCACGATAAAGCTTATGTGGTCCCGACTATTACACTCAAGTGGGTAGATTCATCCAAAGCCTTTCCAGGGAGAAGGGTGCTACCATGATTTCGATATCAAGCTAAGGCCCCTCAGGGGCAGGGAAAGCTGCTCACAAGGGAGGTCACAAATAATCTGAACATACCTACGTTGGCACGTAGTTCTGAGGCAAGGGTTGACTGAACCCTTAGCCTACTAGGTTCTAGACACTTCTCCTAAAAACATGCATATGCTCTATATTATTTTTCAATAAAGCTGAATCATAATAGTATATGCATAATCTGAAAACATATCATGAGGAGCCTTGGCTCAACCATACCATAAGAAGAAAAGTGGGAGTCTAAACTCCAAAATCATATGGTAAGCTAATAACATTAAATTGAAGTAGATCATGAAACATACTTAATCATATGGGCTTGCCCAAACTTATACATGCTTCAAAATAGACTTTATAGTCCAAATCATGGATACAAACATGGGTACTTCGAAATTGTACTTGCATCATACATATTTCATCATCTTGAAACATAGATCATAATCTCAACTCTTTATTAATTCTCGTAATTGGGCATCATAATTATAAAACTTTGAAATCATAAATTTATAATTGAAATAATTATAAAACGTGCCCGTGAATTTTAAATCAACATTAGAAACATGAATAGAATTTACCCATGATAGATACTTAGAAAATTTAACAAATTGGGTTAAAACCCCATAGATTCATCAACCTTGAATTACATGAATTTATAAGAGGATTTAGGCATGGAAGTGAAGGAATACTTTAATTCATAACCCTACATTCCTAGATAGATCTGATTTCACACCCTTCATTGATTGCCCAAGAGATTTGGGGAAGAACCTAGGGAATTTTCAAGCTTGATCTCCAATGGTTCACTCTAATATTGCATGCATGGAATGGAAAGACTTATGATAGGTTAAGTACTCTTACAAACCCTTCTAATTGAGCTTAAAATGACATAGCTTAGGACCTAGGGGCTTAGGAATTACGAAAATACCCTTACTAAAATGCAATGAAAATTCATACTTCCAGTCACCACGAGGGACACCATGACTCGTGGTGTAGCTAAAGAGTCGTGGTAACCCAGTCGTTAGGAACACTTCCATAATCAACCATCCAACCCTGCCCTTGACCACGACCAACTCCACCAATCATGGAGTATCTTCATGACTCGTGGCGACCTCTCGTGGTTACTCCCAGACCAAGAATCATTGCCAATTTTTCTTCACCTCACGAGTCACTTAACAACTCGTGATATCTCCCCACGGGTCACTGGATGACTCGTCCTGTGACCTGGGCAACATTTTCCTATTTTTCTTCACTTGAACCCTCGGGTATGATCTTAGGAACTTTCGGGGTATTACAATATCTCCCCCTTGGGAACATTCATCCTCGAATATGAACATATAGAAAAGTTTGGGAATAGGCTGTTATCCCAAATATTAAACATCTAAGGCTAAAAACCGACAGAGTGACTAACTCTGAACTGAAATACATGACTAAACTGAATTCATGAATCACACATACCTGCTCTGACATGAAAGGAACTGGAACAGTGAACTGAACATGAAACTAAATAGAGTAATAGGGAGGAAACTGATACCTGAAACTAGAACTGAACAGGAAGGGGATAGATGCAGGTATTTAGCCATAATATTTGCTTCGGATTCCCATGTAGCTCCCTCAACATGTTGATTTCTCCACAAAACCTTTACTGAAGCTACTTCTTTGTTTTGTAGCTTCCAAACATGACGATCAAGTATTTCAACTGGAACCTCTTCGTAGCTAAGGATATGCTTCACACCTACGCTCTCCACCGGAACAACCATAGCCAGATCACCCATGCACTTCTTTAAAAGCGACACATGGAAAACAGGATGTATTGAAGCCAATTCTAAGGGCAACTCCAACTCATAAACCACATTGCCAACATGTCGCATAATCTAGTACAGGACAACATAACGAGGACTAAGTTTCCCTTTCATCCCGAACCTCATCACTCCCTTTATGGGAGACCCCTTCGGAAACACCCAATCATTAACTTCGAACTCAAGTTCTCTCCTCCTCACATCCACATAGGACTATTGGCGACTGTGAGTTGTTCTCAACCTTTCCCTTATAAGCTGAAAATTCTCCATAGCCTCATGAATTAAATCTGGTCCTATCAATGTAGCTTCACCGACTTCAAACCAACTAATAGGCGACATACACCTCTACCCATAAAAAGCCTCAAATGGAGCAATCTGAATGCTGAAATGGTAACAATTGTTATATGAAAATTCGATGAGAGGTAAATTATTATCCTAACTACCCTTGAAATCAATCACACACGCTGTCAATATATCCTCAAGAGTCTGAATAGTCCATTCAGCCTAACCGTCTTTCTGCGGGTGAAAAGCTGTACTAAGCTTGAGCTGAGTATCGAATCCCTTCTTAAATGATCTCCAAAACTGGGAGGTAAACTGAGTACCTCTATCTGATAAGATGGACAAGGGCACTCCATGAAACCGAACTAACTCCCTAATATACAATTTAGCATAATCCTCCACTAAGTCGGTAGTCTTGACTGGTAGAAAATGAGCTACTTTGGTCAACCTATCCACAATACCCCATATGGACTCATACTGCCAACGAGTGTGAGAAAAACCTATAGTGAAGACAATATTGATCTCCTCCCACTTCCATGTAGGGATACTAATGTCGTGAAGCACACCTCCAGGTCTTTGATGCTGAACTTTCACCTGTTGAAAATTCAGACACTTTGCCACAAACTCTACTATGTCCTTTTTCATGTCATTCCACTAATAGACTTCCCGTAGGTCACGGTACATCTTGGTGGCACCTAGATGTATAGAATATTTGGAACCATTAGCCTCATGCAACATCTGCTCCCTCAAGTTATCAATACCTGAAACACACAAACAACCCTGATATCGTAATACACCATCTCCCCCTTGGGAGAAAACCTCAACCTTCTGATTCTGAATAGCTTCCTTCAACTTTACCAAAATAAGATCCTCTTCTTGTCTAGCTTTGACTCCGGTCACCAAGGAAGATTCGGATCCATTTTGAACAACGATACTACCATCTGCCAAGTTAACAAGTCGAACTCCTAGTCGTGCAAGCCGATGCACATCCTTCACTAACTTTTTCCTCTCCTCATCTACATGGGACACACTCTCCATAGAAAGCCTTTTAAGAGCGTCTGCCACTATATTAGCCTTGCTCGAATGATAAAGGACACTCATATCATAATCCTTAAGAACCTCCAACCACCTTCTCTGACATAGATTTAGATCCTTTTGGGTAAGCACGTACTATAGGCTTTTGTGGTCCATAAACACATCCACATGGACCTCGTACAGATAGTGTCTCCAAATCTTCAAGGAAAATATTACCGCTTCCAACTCGAGGTCATGAGTCGGATAGTTCTTTTCATAGACCTTAAGTTGCCTGAGAGCGTAGGCTATAACCTTACCACGCTGCATTAATACACAACCAAGGCTGATCCTCGAGGTATCACAATATACAACAAACCCATCGGTACCCTCAGGTAGAGTCAACACTAGTTCTGAGGTGAGTCAAGTCTTCAACTCTTAGAAGATTTTCTCACAAGCCTCCAACCATTGAAACTTTACTTTCTTCTGGGTCAACTTAGTAAACAGTGTTGCAATGGATTAAAACCCTTCAACAACATTCCGGTAGTAACTAGCCAAGACCAAGAAACTCCTAATATCTGAAGGACTAACTGGTTTAGGCCAATCCTTCACAACTTCTATCTTTTGAGAATCCACCTCACCGTCACTTGACACCACATGACCCAAAAATTCTACTGAATTCAACCAAAACTAACACTTACTAAATTTAATATACAGCTGGCAATCCGTAAGGGTCTGCAGCACCACCCTCAAATAAGCGACATGCTCCTCCTTGTTCCAAGAGTATATGAGAATCTCGTCTACGAACACAATCATGAACATGTCCAAATACATCTTGAACACCCTGTTCATCAAATCCATAAAAGTTGCAGGAGCATTCGTTAGTCCAAATGATATAACTACAAACTCATAGTGACCATACCGAGTCCTGAAGGTTGTCTTCAGGATGTCACTCTCTCTAACCCTGAGATGATGATATCCGGATCTAAGGTCTATCTTTGAAAAACACTTGGCACCCTAAAGCTAGTCAAAAAAGTCATCAATTCTGGGGAGAGGATACTTGCTATTGATTGTGACCTTGTTCAACTATTGATAGTCAATACACATCCGGAGGGAACTATCCTTCATCAGCACAAAGAGTACTGGTGCGCCCCATAGGGACTTGCTTGGTCTAATGAAACCCTTGTCTAAGAGATCCTTCAACTGCTCCTTCAACTCCTTTAGCTTAAGCTGGAGCCATTCTATAAGGAGGAATAGATATAAGTTGTGTATCGGGAAGAAGGTCAATACCAAAATTGATCTCCCGCTTAGGATGAATTCCTGGTATATCATCTGGAAACACTTTTGGATATTCGCACACTACAGGAACTAACTGGATAGTCGGGGTCTCGGATAGCATCCTTAACCCTAACTAGATGGTACACTCAACCTTTAGAGATCATCTTTCTGGCCTTAATGTAGGAAATTAAGGGACCTACAGGCATCGTTGAACTGCCCTTCAACTCTAGGATAGGCTCACCCAGAAATCGAAACTCTACTGCATGAGTTCTACAATTTATTGAGGCACAACATACATGTATCCAATCCATGCCAAAGATAACATCAAAATCTGTCATGGCTAGCTCTACTAAATCTGCTAAGGTGACTTTCTAAAGGACTGTGACAGGGCAATTTCTGTATACCCATCGAGCTATAACTAATCACCAACTGGGTTAGATACTGAGAAGTGATAAGATTTCGGGACAGACTCCAAAACTACTAGCACCATAGGATGTCACAAATATAAAGTATTTCTTGGATCTAACAATGCATATACATCAAGGTGGAGTACTCGTAACGAATCAGTAACTACATCTAGAGAGACCTTTTTCTCCTAACGCGATGCGAGGGCATAGAATCTATTTTGACGTTAACCACCACCTACACTAGTGGAGGCACCCTGCTGAGATGAGCGCGCTGGTGTGGCTTCTGAACTAGTGGCTGGGTCTCGACCCTTACCATTGCACTGTCTAGCTGCTGGACAATCTCTGAGCATAAGTTTGGGCTTCACACAGCCGAAACAAGCACCTATACCTACTAGGCACTGACCAATATGCCTCCTGCCACACCTGTCACAACCTAGAATATTAGGCTCACGGGTCTGCTCCCCTGACCTCGAGAGCCTGATGCTTGTCCCCCTCTAATCGCGCCTAGATCTAGATGGCATACATGTTGCTGACGGTGCTGGGGCTGACGATCTCCAGTGGGACTTTTGATGATTCCCACCACCAAGACTCTGCTAGGAGAACCCCAAATTGTCAGTCCTAGCACTCTTGGCCTCTCTCTCCCGCTTACTCACCTATATCGCCTCTACCTGCTGGGCGTGTAGAACCAGCCGCGAGAAGTACATATCCTGATGGAGCATAGTGGTTCTGCAATCCTTGACCAAATAGACTGCTATCCCATGTATTAGCCTGCTCACTTGAGCCCTCTAATCAGCGATTATCTCTGGTGCATATTTTGACAGGCAGGTGAACTCTAAAGCATACTCCTGGACCGTCATGTTGTTCTACCTCAGGTTCACAAATTTTTTTGCCTTAATTTGCCTCATTTCTCGAGAAAAGAACTAATATAAGAATGCGGTAAGAAACTCATCCCAACCAGTGGAACCCGCTCTAACTACCCTACTATCCTTCCATTGTCTGAACTAGATATGGGCAACCCCTTTCAACTAATAAAAGGCTAGGTCTTTGCACTCCTCCCCTATTACCCCCATAATCTGGGTGATCTTCTGAATCATATCAATAAACTCATGTGGATCCTGTCCACCTTTGATTCGAGGAACTCCAGAGGGTTCATCCTAAGAAAGTCCCTGACTCTTGTTGCTGCCACATTCCCATTTTGGGGAACATGAGCTACCGCCTGCTAGTTGATCTGGGTGGTCAATACCTATGCCAACATTTGGATGGCCTCCCTAAACTCTGTGTGGGCAACCAACTCGGGCACATGATCCTCAGGGGATGGTGTGGCCTGCTGGTCTCCATCTTCGTTGCCATTATCATGGCCATTTCCATTCCCGTTCCTTCTTCCATTAAGTCAACAAGGAGGCATGATTTTGCAAATGCATTTAGCATGAGTTAGAAGGATAGAGAGACATTTCATTGCACGACATAGATCATGAAAGAAGGGAAATTTTCTAAAACGTTTCCTAGCCTCTTCATCACAAGTGTGGCACGCTTCACACCCATGAAAAAGACTCTACTAAACATGGCTTTCAGACACCCTAGGACACTTCAAAACCTAATGCTCTGATACCAAGTTTGTCACGACCCAAAGCTTAAGTTGGTAATCATAAGTAAAACTGAACATTGAGTTAAACCTATTGAAAACATAATATCATGACTGATGAATATGTATAACTGAAATCATGAGGAATAATGGAAGATTTGTCATATAAAAGACATTACCATGATAGAGCTTACGTGGTTCCGACTATTTCACTCCAGTGGGAAGAGCCGTCCAAAGCCTTGCATGGGCTAAGGGCGCTACCATGATATCGATATCAAGCTGAAGGCCCCTCGGGGGTAGGGAAAGCTCACAAGGGAGGTCCCAAATAATCTGAATATACCTACATTGGCACGTAGTTCTGAGGCACAGGATTGACTGAATCCTTAGCCTACTCGGTGCTAGACACTACTCCCAAAAATATGCATATGCTCTCCATCATTTTTCAACGAAGCTGAACCATCATCTTGCGCCGAAGCTGAATCATAATAGTACATGTATAATCTGAAAATATATCATGAGGATCCTTAGCTCAATCATACCACAAGCTGAAAAGTGGGAGGCTAGACTCCAAAACCATATGTTAAGCTAATAACATGAAATTGAAGTAAATCATGAAACATACTTGATCATATGGGATTTCCCAAACTTATACATGATTTGAAATATACTTGATAGTCAAAATCATGGATACAAACATGGGTACTTCGAAATAGTACTTGCATCATAGACATTTCATCATACTTGAAACATAGATCATAATCTCAACTTTTCATGAACTTTCATAATTAGGCATCATAATTGTAAAACTTTAAAATCATAAATTTGTAACTGAAATCATTATAAAACATGCCCATGAATTTTAAAACAACATTAGAAACATGAATATAATTTACCCATGATAGATACTTAGAAAATTTCACAAATTGGATTAAAACCCCATAGATTCATCAATGTTGAATTACATGTATTTAGAAGAGGATTTGAGCATGGAAGTGAAGGAATACTCCCATTCATAACCCTACATTCCTAGATAGATATGATTTCACACCCTTCATTGATTGCCCAAGAGATTTGGGGAACAACCTAGAGAATTTTCGAGCTTGTTCTCCAATGGTTCACTCTAATCTTGCATGCATGGAATGGAAAGGCTTATGATAGGTTAAGTACTCTTAAAAACCCTTCTAATTGAGCTTAAAATGACATAGCTTAGGACCTAGGGGCTTAGGAATTATGAAAACACCCTTACTAAAATGCAGTGAAAATTCATACTGCCAGTCACTACAAGGGACAACATGACTCGTTGTGTACCTAAAGCCTCGTGGTAACCCATTTGTTAGGAAAACTACCATAATCAACCATCCAACCCTGCCCCAGACCACGATCAACTCCACAAGTCGTGGAGTCACTTCACGACTCGTGGCTGCCTCTCGTGGTTACCCTCAGTCCAAGAATCATTGGCAACTTTTCCTCACCTCACTAGTCACTTAACGACTCGTGATGTCTCCCCACGGGTCACTAGATGACTCGTCCTATGACCTGGGAAATATTTTTCTGCTTTTCTTCACTTGAACCCTCGGGTCTGATCTTAGGAACTTTCGGGGTATTAAATATTCATATAGCCATTTTCGTTCCCGTTCTTTCTTTCAATAACTCGGTGAAGAGGCATGATTGTGCAAATGCATATAGCACAATTTAGAAAGATAGAGAGACATTTCATCACATGACATAGATCATGAAAGAAGGGTGATTTCCTAAAACGTTTCATAGCCTCTTCGTCATAAGTGTGGTGTGCTTCACACCCGTGAAAAAGATTGTACTTAACGCGACTTTTAGACACCCTAGGACACTTCAAAACCTAATGCTCTAAGACAAAGTTTGTCACAACTCAAACATAGACTCGATGATGTGGCCCAAGCACACGTGTTCGTCAAGTAATATAGGATTGTTAAGTCCAGATATCGTACCCATAGGGACTTGTCAATCGAATCATTATAAGGTTGTCACTTTGATTTCACTAATCTACAAAACAACTAAATTGGAGATTGATTTTGAAAATTAAACTACTAAACTTCAAATGTAAAGATTAACTACCAACGAATGCAAGCTTGATTGTATTTCGATGATAATGACAAATTAGGTAATGGCACTTGGTTGGTTTTCAGTTAAGTTTTCCATACGTAATTAAACTAGCATGATTCTTCCTATGGTTGTAAGTAGCAAGGTACTATCCTATTTCTTGCCATTATCCCTATCATCCAAGAACTATCTCATAAACCCTAACGCCTATATGCCTATGATTATAGGAGAACATGAAACGACGATTATGCCAACTTGTATTTCAACTAAATCGTGTTGAAAGGTATGTCTATATCCTCAACAACAACTTCTATCCTATCACCAATGGGTTAAAGGGTCTTTGAATTCCCGTTTTGCATTTATTTTTAACCCCTTCGATTCTCTTTTCCAAGTTCAATTGAAAGCCAACAGATTACTCATAAGGTGATCAATCTCATAAATAATAATTTAAAACAAATAAATACAAACAACCATAGAGAAGAATCAAAACCAAGTTTATTATGCTTTCAAACAATCAATCATCCACCATGGCCATAACCCTAGATTATAAGTTTAGCCACCCATAGACAAGAGGAGAAATGAATAAGTAGTCATCATTATACAAAAATACGAAGTAAAGAAGAGAAAACCTAGTTGTAGAACTTTGTCTTCCTTCAAAACTGCTTACAAGCTTTCGTGAATGAACTACAGAATAAAAATGAGTAAAGACTGCTTCAAGCAATCCAAAACTACTCCAAGAAGTCAAAAACTACGTAACAAATGACCTAAGCCTTATATTTATAGATGAGCCTTCAAATGATGCGTTTGCCCTTCAAGACTTGGCTTAAAAATCAGCATTTTTGGCCCTGGAATGGGTCTGGCATGCCACTCGTCTTATCTCGCCACAGACTTAGTCAAATTTTCAACTGCATAATAGGCCTAGCGCGCCGCCCCAGCCATAGCACCAGCCTGAGAATTTTTTATCTGAAGTTTGAGGACTGG
>JACEIK010006540.1:46429-61866 GCA_018107945.1 Datura stramonium
CTATAGACACTAAGGCAAGTTCTAAATGCTACAATATATACATACAAAGCAATACAGCTCACTTCTCATGGCAACAAGAATCTAATTAGTTTCTACAACTACACATTCACACAACCATATTTAATGACAAATTAATTTCATAATTAAGCCCTAAGGATATGTTGAGTCAAATTAAAAAGATATGTGTGTCTCTCAGGGATTCTAACTTATGCAATCAAAATAACCACTCTTTTTACTCTACCATAGCGGCTATGTAGAAATTCAACAAGCATACAAGTGGATGATTTACGACTCAATCCTTAAAAAAATAAAATTGTGATGAAACTTCTCTTAAGACGGTTGTCATCCATCTATCATAGGGAAATTCATTACTCTTTGACGACACGACTCCTAAAAATAAAAAATTTATCTAGTTCAAAGGACTCCCCTTCAAAAAAGAACCGAGAACATATGAAAAACTGAAGGGTGGGAGAGACATGTCATTTCAAAAAATTCAATTAAACTTGATGGAATATTCACCCTTAACCTCAAAATTTCAAAAGATATTCCCTCACCACACACTTAAAATCATGATTGTTCTTTAGAGCATCTAAAAATTAAAAATTATAGAAAGGTGAAAGATACTCTCTGAGGCCCTCTAGGTCCTAGCTAGCAGTCTGTCTCTTTGATTTACAGGTCACACGACCCCACACTTAAGCTCTAGACGTTCTTCTTAGCTTTGATTTTTTGGATACTCAAACTTCCCCTTCTCTATAGACAAATAAAAAAAACAAAAATGACACTATAAGAAAATAATAATAGTAAAAACTACATTATTACAAATTGGATTTTCTCCCAACAAGCGCCTGATTTAGCATCGCGGCACGACATTCATGGGTTGCCTCCCATGCAGCCCTAATTTAACGTCGTGGCACAACTATGGTCCCTGTCACTCCTTCATTTGAGTGGAATTGTGGCCATACCACAGATCTGAATAACTATCATGCAACACTTGCTCCTTCATCAACTGATTAAACCCTCCAAGTTCTCCCACCGGTTTTATTTTAAAGTCCTCATAATGAGGTGGCATTCGTGCTACTCTTAATACTTCGAACACTGCCTCCTGACCATCTACTTTCATAGACATCTTGCCCGAATGAACATGTATAACTGCGTCGGCGATGGCTAAAAATCCTCTACCCAGAATGAGGGGAACTAATGCATCTACTTCATAGTCCAAGATTATAAAGTCCGCCGGTAGGATTAAAGGTCCTACCTTAATCAATACATCTTCAATGATTCCTTGTGGATAGGCCAAAGTCCAATCTGCAAGCTGCAATGTCACTGTGGTAGGATGTGGTTCACCCAATCCCAATGTTTTGAATAGAGATGCAGGCATTAAAGTTATACTCGCACCCAGATCACAAAAGGCTAAACCAACTCCTTGCTTTCAATAGTGACTGAAATAGTGAAACTCTAGGATCCTTAATCTTTTTAGGAGTTTTGTTCTTGATTCGGGAACTACACTCTTCCGTAAGAGTCATGGTTTCAAACTCTATATGCCTCCTCTTATTTGCCGCAATATCCCTAAGATACCTAGCGTACTTTGGAACTCAACTAATGAAATATTCACATGAACCTGCTTCAACAATTCAATAAATTTACCACAGGTTGTGTCCTCTATTTTTTTCTTCAACCTTTGAGGAAATGGAGGAAGTGGTCTAGCTACTGCCATTTTCGATTGTGAATTGCTCGACTCTCCTACCTCATCCTTGGATTTCACTACTTTCTCCTCATCAACCTTTCCTTTGTTGGAGACAACCTCAGTCAGCCCCTTACCATTGTGCAAGAAAATAACATTTGCATTTTCTTTGGGGTTCATCTCAGTATGACCCGGGAGTGCCCCTTTTGGTCTGTTGTTCTGCTGTAGAGCTAATTGTCCCATTTACCTTTCAAGCTCATGGATAGATTTCTGCATTTCATTTACCACTTGCGTCTACTGCAACATCCATTGCTTCATTGTCTCCTCAAGAGAACTGCTCTGCTGCTGGCCCTGTGGCCTTTGATAAGTGTTTTGGGGCCTTTGGAAATTTTTATTTTCTTCCAATGGGAAGATTTTCTCCATTACAGTAACCCTAATTATAGACATTACTTGCAAAACCTCCACCATGGCCTTGTTGTCCCACAAAATATACAGACTCAGGATTAAGAGGACAACCAAAATAAGCGTGGATTTCACTACACACCTCACATGATGGTGGTGGGATTTGTACCTGTTGTACCTACTATACATGGCCTCCTACTGGTGTGGTTACCAACTTACTAATCACATTCACCAATCGATTAATATCTGCTCTAATTGCTGCTACACCATCCACCTCAAGCTTTCCCGGAACATTTGCTGTTGTAAATTCTCTGCCTGAATCCTGATAATCCTGACTCCCTGCAGACTTGAGGTTCAAGAGAGCCTCAATTTCATCATAACTTTTGGACAGAATCTGTCCTTGTGTTGTAGCATCAAGAAGTATCTTAGACTCGGTCTTCAGACCCTCAATGAAATTGTGCCCGATTATCTCCTTAGGTTGCATGTGGTGTGGACAATCCCTCAAGTAACCCTTATAACATTCTCATGCCTGAGCTAGCATTTCTCCATCTCTCTGTATGAATCCGGAGATCTTTCCTCTCAGTTCTTTAGTTCTTCTCAAAGAGAAACAATGATTGATGAACTTGTTGGAGAGAATCTCCCAAATTGTGACGGATCCTACAGGATCATTTTGAAGCCACTCCTTGGCCTCTCCAATAAGTGAAAATGGAAATAGAGTCAACTTAACATATTATTCTGACACGTTCTAGTAGTGGAAGTTTTCACTCAGCTCTACAAATGTCATCATATATCTGTGGGGATCCTCGTGCGGCTTGCCTTGAAATTGACACGTGTTTTGGACCAACCGCACAGTCCGTTCTTTCAGCTCAAAGTTCCCAGTGATGGTCAATTTAACAATTGCTTTGGAAGCATTCTCCACATTTGGCCTAAGCACGCTGCATCACTAGAACTCTCTCATTCTCTTCACATGTTGCTTGCCTATTATTCTTTATAGTTAACCTTCGAAAGGTTCTCTCTATTTTAGGATCAAGAGAAACTAAGGTTGATCCTTGATTTCTCGTGCTTCGCATGCACTTAGGCAAACAACCCTGTGAATTTCAACAAAAACAAGAAACAAACATAAAATACAGACTAGCCAAACAAAATTCTAACCTATAAACGATTAAACAATATTTAAGTGTAATTCCCCGAAAACTCAAAGACTAGACCCTGGACTTAAATCAAAGAAAATTAGAAAATCTGCATCAGGTCACAGAGCGAGTCATTCTATGACCCATGGGGAGAGACCACGAGTCGTTAAGTGAATCGTGGTGAAGCTTGGGAACTTAAGTGGAATTTTGGTGAATTGGGTGACCACGGGTGTGACCACGAGTTGTGGTCCACCCCCACGAGTCGTGAGATGACCCGTGGTCAAGGTCAAGAATAATATGAATCCGACAATGCACCTAAAGACTTGTCACCACGAGTCGTGGTCCATGTCACAACCCATTAGGTTACTCGTGGTATGGATTTGATCAAGTATTAGTGAAGTTTGGCAGTGTACCCAACGGGTCCTCAGCACGACTAGTTTGGGGATATCACGAGTCGTGGTGTCACCCGTGGGGACTCCAAGGCTTTTAAGACAGTGTGGTCCACGAGTCGTAGTCACTAACCATGACTTTTTAGGTCCTTTGTGGTGACCTTCACTAGGCTCCTGGTGAGTCTTGGTCACTGACCACGACCCGTTAGATCACCCATGAGGACTGACACTCATTTTCCCTGCGAGTTTTCAAGGGTCTTCCAGTAATTTCCTACCCTCCTAAACTGTACACTATGTCGTTTTAAGCATAATTTCTGACTTATTAGTGGGGTTAAATGGTTTCTTTCCTCATTCCCCACTCAGTCCTTCAAAAAACAGATGGTAGAATTCTCTTAGGAACTCTCTAAGAAAGAACTAGGGAAGTCTACTACTCCTGATATTCTCAAGGAATTTTGTCAGATTTCTTTTTCAGGTATGTGGAATTCAATAAGGGAATAGTTCTTCCCTTTTGTCAAATTTCTCCCTATTTTCTTTATCAGTTCTAGCCTCGCAGATTTTTGAATGTTAAGAAATTCTTAGTAATGCTTTGTTTAATTCATGTGGAATATTATTTTATGATAATTATAGATGTTTTCCACCATTTCTTGACAGTATTGATGCTTATCCCAGTACAATAAGTTTATCCCTAGTCCTTGAGAGTAGAAAAGACTAGAATTTTGCTATAGTGATAAAACCTTGAAATTTTCCTGATTCTATTAGTGTTATGGATTCCCATATTAATTTTATATGCTAAATTCTCAATCAGATACATGGTTCCCTATCTTTAGCCAAAATTTGAGAATACTCAGTGTCAATCAGAAATGTCAACTGATTAGTTTGACTACAGAATTTCCTGAGGTGTCAGTATTACCTCCAAGTTATCATAATCCGATTCAGAATTAAGTTTATTGGTCCACTAGGCAGTCATGACACTTTAGATATATAGCTCTGACTCTAGTCTTAGGACCCCAGTTTTAGATTTACAGTTTGTTCATAGACGGTTACGACGCTTATAGATAAGCAGCTCTGAACAGTCTAGAACCCAGTTTCAGAATCTGGTCCGATAAGACTCTCAGTGTGCTTTCAGATATGTATACCTGACTAGTCTTGGGCCCCAGTTTTGAGCTATCAACCTAGTCTTCAGTCTAGGACTATCCAGTGAGAGTACGACTTAGCATCGACCGGACTGGGGTTCCAGTGCACCCAAGTTCCCAAAACTACGTTGCCGGCTAGGTTACAATATTTATTATCTTGATTCACCCCGGACCCTTGTGATCACCCAGTTCATGCCTTTTATACCCTGACAAGGTATATTGGGTCCCACCAATGAGGTGTATACATCAGACTCCACGTGTAGCTCATGTGGTTATATGTTGATTATAGACTCTCCCACTAGTCAGTTCTGCCTAGTACCAGTCCAGTTCAGTTTAGATCAATATTCCAGACTTAGAACATGCTTTGATCGTCAGACAAGGTCTTCTAGACCACCTCAGTATTTCAGTTATTCAGTTCAATAGCTTTAGTTGGCCATTGCATTTCTTTCAGTTCAGCATTTCTTTTGTTATTTATTCCATTGTGTTTTGTTCCTCTCACTTACTCAGTACATTCAAATTACTGACGCATACTTTTATGATGTATCATATATGATACAACTGCAGGATCTCAGACTCAGCTTCGTAAGCCGACTACTCATCGAAGACCTCAGCTTTACTAGTTGGTGAGTCCTCATCCTTCGAGGATGGAGATTTATTTATTTCAGCTATGTTTTTATTCCTTGTATTTATATTTGAAGTTAGTTGGAAGCTTGTCCCAACAACTCATCAGTCATAGTGGCGTTCAGACTCAAATTTGTATTTCATACTTGTAGCATTGTTCTAATATTTTCAAATACTATAAACCATCTCTATTTCTTTCAAGTATTTACATTTTCTCTTAAAACTTCCGTTGTATGTATTTTTATATTACTCAGAATGCCAATGTATGATAGACTAGGGGTTGACTTGGGGTCACTTGTGACTTCAAGTACCATGTTTCGTCCAGGGTGTAAACTCGGGGCATGACAAACTTGGTATTAGAGCACTAGGTTCAGAGTATCCTCGGATGTTTGAAAGTCTCATCGAGTAGAGTCCTCTTCATGGGTGTGAAGCACGCCACACTTATGACAGAGAGGCTACGACATGTCATTAGGAAAATTCCCTTTATTTCATACTCCTTATCGTACAATGAAATTCAGTTCCAAAATCATTATCCTAACTCGTGCTTACTTCGTTTTAGTGAATCATGCCTCCATGACACGGTAATGGAAGGAGGGCTGGTAATGCACCAACCTGCCCCACCAGCCCCGACAGCCCCTCAGGACGACTCGGTATCTACCGCAGAATTCAGGGTAGCCATTCAGCTGCTAACCCAGACTATTACCAACACAGGTGAACTAGCAGGTGGTTCCAATAAACAACAATGGTTCCGCAGCAGCTGCCTGAGTGAGGGAATTCACCCGGATGAACCCTCCGGATTTTTATGGATCTAAGGTGGGAGAGGACCCACAAGGATTTGTGGACGAGATTAAGATCACCCGAATTATGGGTTTCAGTCCCTCAGAGAGTGCTGACTTGGCTGCCTACCAACTGAAAGGAGTAGCCCAAGTCTGGTATGAGCAGTGGAAGAAGGGGAGTCCAATGGAAGTAGGACCGGTAGAATGGAAGGAGTTCAATACCCTTTCTGGACAGATTTTTCCCTCGAGAGCTTAGGGAGGCAGGTAGCAGAGTTTATGAACCTGAGACAAGGAAACAAGAACGTAGAAGACTATGCTCTGGAGTTCACCAGGTTGTCCAAATACACTCCAGAGATGGTGGCCGAGCCAAGGGCTCACATGCTGAAATTTGTAAATGGGGTGTCGAACCTGGTCCTCAAAGAGTGCAGGACAGCGATGCTAATTAAGGACATCGACCTCTCAAGCCTGATAGTCTATGCCCAACAAATTGAGGTAGAGAAACTATGGGACGTGGAGCGAATGAACAAGCAGGCAAGGACTAGACAATCGTATTATGGACACCAGAGGTCTGGCGATAGCAGCCGTCCACAACAGCAACAGCAGCAGCAGCAGAGGGCTCCAAAGCCCAGCTCAACCAGCGCCCCTACCTTTCGGTCCTGCCAGGATCAGAGGGGTGGAGCATCTGGCTCTTAGTCTCAGAGTTATAGTGCTGGTAACAGGTATCCATCTTTCCCTAAGTGCAGCAAGAACAACCCAGGAAAGTGTCTTCAGGGTCGAGAGGGCTATTTTGGGTGTGGACAGCTTGGGCATCGGCTTAAGAAATGCTTGTCAGCAGGATGGGCGAGATCACAATCCACTACCTCAGCAGCTCCAGCAGGACGACCATCCCAGCAGGCTAACACATCAGGTACAGAGGGCGATCAATGCCAAAACCACTTTTATGCATTATCATCTCGTCAGGATCAGGAGAACTCACCGGATGTGGTCAAGGGTATGTTACGTCTTTTCCATCTAGATGTATATGCCCTGATTGATATGGGAGCCACACTATCATTCGTGACTCCCTGCGTAGCAGTCCAATTTAATATCAGTCCAGAGGTCCTCTTAGATCCATTTTCAGTCTCCACCCCAGTTGGCGAGCCAGCCGGGTGTATAGAAACTATCCAATCTCAATCTGCAATAAAGTCATTCCAGCTGACCTTGTAGAGTTATACATGGTTGACTTCGACCTCATCCTTGACATGGGTTGGTTACACTCTAGTTATTCCTCAGTTGATTGTAGAACTAAGATCATCAGGTTTCAGTTCCCTAATGAGCCAGCTCTAGAATGGTCGGGAAGTAGTTCAGCACCAAAGGGTAGGTTTATTTCTTACCTTAAGACCAGGAAGCTTATTTATAAGGGATGTATTTACCATCTAGTTCGAGTCAAGGATTCCAAATCTGAGACCCCAACAATCTCAGTCCCTATTGTTAGCGAGTTTCCAGATGTGTTCCCCGAAAATCTTCCCAGAGTTCCTCTTGAACGGGAAATTGACTTCGGCATAGACCTTATTCCAGATACTCAGCCCATCTCCATCCTTCCTTATAGAATGGCTCCAGCTGAACTTAAGGAGTTTAAGTAGTAGCTAAAAGATCTTCTTAATAATGGTTTTATCAAACCCAGCATCTCTCTCTGGGGTGCTCCAATGCTATTCATACGAAAGAAAGCAGGTACCCTCAGAATGTGCATCGATTACCGTCAGTTGAACAAGGTCACAATCAAGAACAGGTATCCTTTACACAAAATTAACGACCTATTCGACCAACTTCGGTGGGGCAGCTGTTTCTCTAAAATAGATCTCAGATCGGTGTATCACCAACTGAGAATCAGAGAGTGTGACATACCAAAAACAACTTTCAGGACTCGGTATGGTCACTTCGAGTTTGTGGTTATGTCCTTCGAACTAACAAATGCCCCTCCTGCCTTTATGGACCTGATGAATAGAGTCTTCAAGCAGTATCTCAATATGTTTGTCATTGTATTTATCGACGACATTCTGGTATACTCCAGAAATGAGGAAGAGCATGCTAATCACCCGAGGATAGTGCTTAAGAAACTCAGAGATCGCCAGTTGTTCGCCAAGTTCAGCAAGTGTGAATTCTGGTTGAAGTCCATGAATTTTCTGGGTCATGTGGTCTCAGGAGAGGGTATTCAGGTTGATCCTCAAAAGATAGCAGTTGTGAAAGACTGGCCCAGACCTACCACCCCAACCAACATTAGAAGTTTCTTGGGTTTTGTCGGTTATTACCGATGCTTTGTAGAAGGCTTTTCTTCTATAGCATCTCCATCGACTAGGCTAACTTAGAATAAGGTGAAATTCCTATGGTTAGATGCGTGTGAAAAGAGTTTCCAGGAATTAAAAACTCAACTCACTACCGCTCCTATGTTGACTCTACCGAAAGGATCAGATGGATTTGTAGTATATTGTAACACTTCAAGAATTGGACTCAGTTGCTTTCTAATGCAGTGGGGCAAAGTGATAGCCTACGCCTCTAGACAGCTCAAGGTTCATGAGAAGAATTATCCAACTCATGACTTGGAGTTGTCAGTGGTAGTTTTTGCGTTAAAAATATGGAGACATTACTTGTATGGAGCTCACATTGATGTTTTCACCGATCACAAGAGCCTTCGGTATGTATTCAGTCAGAAGGACCTAAATCTTCGTCAGAGAAGGTGGTTAGAGCTCCTGAAGGATTATGATATAAGCGTGCTATATCACCCGGGCAAAGCCAATGTGGTGACTGATGCCCTAAGCATAGTGTCTATAGGTAGTGTGGCTCATGTTGAGGAAGGCAAAAAGGAATTGGCGAAGGATATTCACAGACTATTTCGGTTAGGGGTGCAGTTGGTTGACTCAGCTGAGGGTGGAGTGGTGATGCAAAGCAGGTCATATTCCTATTTGGTGGTTGAAGTTAAGTCCAAATAGGATGAAGATCCCATTTTACTTAAACTTAAGGAAGCGGTTCTCAGGAAAGAGGTTGAGGCTTTCTCCAAAGGGGGAGATGGTGTGCTCCATTACCAGGGTAGATTGTATGTACCGGATGTCAGTGACTTGAGACAACAGATATTGCTTGAAGCACACAGCTCGAGATACTCCATCCACCCTGGTGCTACTAAAATGTACCACCATTTGCGGGATATTTACTTGTGGAACGGCATGAAGAGAGACATTGCCGAATTCATAGCTAAGTTCCCGAACTGCTAGCAAGTGAAAGTAGAGCACCAAAGACCGGGAGGTATGACCCAGGATATCAGCATATCCACGTGGAAGTGGGAAGAAGTAAATATGGACTTTATTATGGGTCTACCTCAAAATCGTTGGCAACATTATTTCATCTGGGTAGTGATAGACAGGATGACTAAGTCAGCACATTTCCTACCAGTTAAAACTACAGATTCAGTTGAGGATTATCTAGACTTTACATTCAGGAGTTGGTCCGGCTTCATGGGGTGCCATTATCCATTATCTTAGACAGGGGTACCCAGTTCACCTCACATTTCTGGAAGTCTTTTCAGAAGGGACTTGGCACCCATGTCAAGCTCAGCATAGCTTTTCATCCGTTGACAGATGGACAAGCTGAGCGGATTATTCAGACCCTAGAGGATATTTTGAGAGCGTGGAAAATTGATTTCAAGGGCATTTTGGATGACCACTTTCCTCTTATCAAGTTTGCGTACAACAATAGTTATCACTCCAGCATCCAGATGGCCCCATTTGAGGCATTGTACGGTAGAAGGTGTAGGTCTCTTATTGGATGGTTTGAAGTTGGTGAAGCTACTATAATCGGGTCAAACTCGGTTCATGAAGCTATGCAGAAGGTATAGCTTATCAGAAAAATATTGAAAACAGCTCGGAGCCATCAAAAATCTTATGCGGGTGTGAGGAGAAGAGATTTGGAGTTTGTTGTGAATGATTGGGTCTATCTGAAAATTTCACCCGTGAAAGGGGTAATGAGATTTGGGAAGAAGGGAAAGCTCAGTCCGAGATATGTGGGACCCTATAGAATTCTGAGGTGAATTGGAAAAGTACCCTATGAGCTGGAATTACCTTTAGAGTTAGCTTCTATGCACCTAGTATTCCATGTGTTCCTATTGAAGAAATGCATTGGTGATCCAACTTCAATTTCTCCATTGGACGGTGTAGAAATAAAGGATAGTCTCTCATACGAGGAGGTCTAGTCCAGATCCTTGACCGTCAGGTTCGTAAGCTGAGGAACAAGGAGGTAGCTTCAATCAAGGTCTTATGGATAAATCAGCATGTTGAGGGAGCTACGTGGGAGGTTGAAGCGGATATGATGGCCAGATACCCCATTTGTCTCCTTCCGACTTAGTTTCAGCTCACGGTATCAACTCCCTTCCCAAAACTGCTTTTAGTTCGTATGTCTAAATTTCTTTAATGTAAATGAACATGTGCATGACTAGTGAATTCAGTTCAGACTTTTCATTCAGTTCAGAGATAGTCATTCCGCTAGTTATCAGCTTTCATGATCATTATTTGTGTATAAAGATTGCCATTCTATGATTTCATGTGTGTTTTCCAGCATTCGGGGATGAATTTCCCAAGGGGGAGATTGTAATGCCTCGGAAACTCAAAGAATAGACCTGGGACTTAAATCAAAGAAAATTGAAAAATCTGCATCAGGTCATAGAATGAGTCGTTCTATGGCCCGTGGGGAGAGACCACGAGTCGTTAAGTGACTCGTGGTGAAGTCTGGGAACTTCAGTGGAATTTTGGTGAATTGGGTGACCATGGGTGTGACCAAGAGTCGTGGTCCACCCCCACGATTCGTGAGATGACCCGTGGTCAATAATAATATGAATCTAGGAAAGATTAGAAAGTGCACCTAAATACTTGTCACCACGAGTCGTGGTCCATGTCACGACCCATTAGGTGACTCGTGGTATGAATTTTATCAAGGATTAGTGAAGGGGGGCAGTGTACCCAACGGATCCTCACCACGACTCCTTTGGTGACATCATGAGTTGTGGTGTCACCTGTGGGGACTCCAGGGATTTTAAGACAGTGTGGTCGACGAGAGGTGACCACGAGTCGTGGTCACTAACCACGACTCATTAGGTCCCTCGTGGTGACCTTCAGTAGGCTCCTGGCAGTGTAGTCCACAAGTGTGACCACGAGTCGTGGTCACTGACAACGACTGGTTAGGTCACTTGTGAGGACTGACACTGAATTTTTCCCTGTGAGTTTTCAAGGGTCTTCCAGTAATTTTCTACCCTCCTAAACTTTACACTATGTTGTTTTAAGCATAATTTCAGACTTATCAGTGGGGTTAAACGGTTTCTTTCCTCATTCCCCATTCAGACTTTCAGAAAACAGATCGTAGAATTCTCTCAAGAACTCTCTGAGCAAGAACTAGGGCAATCTACTTATCCTCAGATTCTTAAGGAATTTTATCGGATTTATTTATCAGGTATATAGGAATTCAACAGGGGAATATTTCTTCCCTTGTGTCCCCAAATTTCTCCCTATTTTCTTTATTAGTTCTAGCCCTACAGGTTTTCGAATGTTAAGAAATTCTTAGTAATGCTTCATTTAATTCATGTGGAATATTATTTTATGATAATTATAGACATTTTCCACTAGTTTGTGACAGTATTGATGCTTATCCTGATACAATAAGTTTTGCCCTAGTCCTTGAGAGTAGAAAAGACTAGAATCTTGCTATAGTGATTAAACCTTGAAATTTTCTTGATTCTATCAATGTTGTGGATTCCTATATTACTTTTATATGCTAAATTCTCAGTCAGATACATGGTTGCCTAGCTTTAGAAAAAATGTCAGAATACTTAGTGTCAATCAGAAATGTCAGTTGATCAGTTTGACTACAGAATTTCCTGAGGTGTCAGTATTACCTCCCAGTTATCATAATCAGATTCAGAATTTAGTTTATTGGTACACTAGGCAGTCATGACACTTTATATATATAGCTCTGACTAGTCTTAGGACCCTAGTTTTAGATTACAGTTTATTCTTAGACGGTTACGACGCTTCTAGATAAGCAACTCTGACCAATCTAGAACCCAGTTTCAGAATCTGGTTTGATAAGACTCTCAGGGTGCTTTTAGATATGTATACCTGACTATTCTTGGGCCCCAATTTTGAGCTATCAGCCTAGTATTTAGTCTAGGACTATCTAGTGGGAGTAGGACTTAGCACCGAGTCGACCAGGGTTCCAGCGCACCTAGGTTCCCAGAACTACGTTGCCAGTGTAGGTTAAAGTATTTATTGGCCTGATTGGCCCCAGACCCTTTTGATCACCAAGTTCATTCCTTTATACCCTGGAAAGGTATATTGAGTCCTACTGATGGGGTGTATACATCGGACTCCACATCTAGCTCACGTGGTTATATGTTGGTTATAGACTCTCCCACTAGTCAGTTCAGCCTGGACTCAGTCCAGTTCAGTTTAGATCAGTACTCCAAACTTCCAACATTCTCTGACCGTCAAACAGGGTCTTCTAGACCACCTCAGTATTTCAATTATTCAGTTCAGTGGTTTTAGTTGGTCATTGCACGTCTTTCAGTTCAGCATTTCTTTTGTTATTTATTCCATTGTGTTATGTTCCTCTCACATACTTAGTACATTCAAAGTACTGACGTATACTTTTATGCTATATCATTTTATGATACAGCTGCAGGATCTTAGTCTCAGCTTCGTTAGCCGACCGCTCATCGAAGATCTCAGCTTTACTAGTTGGTGAGTCCTCATCCTTCGAGGACGGAGATTTATTTATTTCAGCTATATTTTTATTCCTTCTATTTAGATTTGGAGTTAGTTGGGGGTTTGTCCCAACAACTCATCAGTCATAGTGGCTTTCAGACTCATATTGATATTTCAAACATGTGGTATTGTTCTAATATTTTTAAATACTATGAACCAGCTTTATTTCTTGCAAGTATTTATATTTTCGCTTAAAACTTCCGCTGTATGTATTTTTGTATTACTCAGGATGCCAGTGTATGATAGACCAGGGGTTGACTTGGGATCACTTGTGACTTCAAGTACCGTGTTTCATGTAGGGTGTAAACTCGAGGCGTGACATTAAGTCCCCGGCAACGGCGCCAAAAACTTGATGTCACCCACGCGCACGCAAGCGCCAGTGATCGTCAAGTAATATAGGATTGTTAAATCTATATATCGTACCCACAAGGACTTTTTAATTTACTCATTATAAGGTTGTCACTTTGATTTCAATAATCTAAGAAACAACTAAATAGGAGATTAGTTTGGAGAATTAAACTACTAAACTTCAAAGGTAAAGATTAACTACCAATGAATGCAAGCTTGATTGTATTTCGATGATGATGACAAACTAGGGCAATGGCACTTGGTTGGTTTCAGATTGAGTTTTGTAGACGTAATTAAACTAGCATGATTCTTCCTGCAGTTGTTAGTGTTAAGCTACTATCTCATTTCTAGTCAGTATCCCTAGCATCTAAGAACTATCTCATGAACCCTAACGCCTATATCCCTATGGTCACAGGAGAACATGAAACGACGATGATGCCAACTTGTATTTCAACTAAATAGGGTTGAAGGGTATATCCCTATCCTCAACAACAACTTCTATCCTATTACTAATGGGTTCAAGGTCTTTGAGTTCCCATTTTGTATTTATTTTTAACCCTTTCGATTCCCTTTTCCAAGTTCAATCGAAAGCCAATAGATTACTCATAAGGTTATCAATCTCATAAATAATAAATTGAAATAAATAAATACAAACAACCATAGAGAAGAATCAAGATCAATTTTATTACGCTTTCAAACAATCAACCATCCACCATGGCCATAACCCTAGATTATAAGTTTAGCCACTCATAAACAAGCGGAGAAAGGAATAAGTAGTCATCATTATACAAAACTATGAAGTAAAGAGTAGAAAACATAGTTGTAGAACTTTGTCTTCCTTCCAAACTTCTTACAAGCTTTCATGAATGCACTACAGAATAAAAATGAGTAAAGACTGCTTCAAGCAGTCCAAAACTACTCTAAGAAGTCAAAAACTACGTAACAAATGACCAAAGGCTTATATTTATAGATGAGCCTTCAAATGATGCTTCTTCCCTTCAAGACTTGGCTTTAAAATCAGCATTTTCACCCTAGAATGGGTTTGGCGTGCCGCCCCTCCTATCTCGCCACAGACTTAGCCAAATTTTGAGCAATTTTCAGCTCTAGAATAGGCCTGGCGCACCGCCCCAGCCATAGCACCAACCTGAGAATTTTTTCTCTGAAGTTTGAGGGCTGGTGAGGCCGCTAGCCTTAGCACCAGGATGTGAATTTATTCTCTGAAGTTTGGGACTTGGTGCGAGGCACCAACAATTTCACCAGACCTATCAGATTCTCAAATCTTCATTCCTTGCATCAATTTGAGCTCCTTTTGCTAAATTTTCCACTCAAATCAACTAAAATCATTTGTTAGCACATAAAACACACACATACATGAATTTAATCATGAATTAAGGATTATGAACCCAAAACATGACCAAATATGGATAAAAGAATTTTAATTGGGCATCAAAATATGCCCAACATCCCGGATCTAGACACAGAACCTAGAACCATAAATGGCTCCAAGTCGACCCATGGAATGAAAATGAAAACTAAGGCTCAATATAAATAATGTGGAAACTAGCATTTAAAATAGCGGGTATTCTGAAAATTCAATAACATCTGATCAACAGAATACATAACACTTATCTGAAGCTGAATACATACTATGTCTGATAAGCCTCTAAAATCTAACGAGTTGATGGGACAAGACCCCAACTAACTCACTACTAAATTTAAACTAAAGATACTGAGAATGAACTGATACGATGGTCCTCGAAATATGAGGACTCACCAACAGCTAGGTATGTCCGTACTCTGGAAAACTAGCTAGCGCTTTGACTGAACTTGAACGTCTGAGCCTGTATCATGAAATGATACAGCATAGAGTATGCAGTCAGTACTTGGAATATACCGAGTATCAAAGGTAAGTAAAACCGCTAAGTAAGTAAAACTGAAATCATGCATATCATAAAACATTTCATCATAAGATTATGAGAATAAGTCTTGCATGCTATTATCTGAAAATATGATTTAAGCATAACTGTATATATAATAACTGATTTGAATGACCCAAAGCTGAAACTGATAGTCATAAGTAAAACTAAACATTGGGTCAAACCTGCTGAAAACATAATATAATGACTGATAAACATGCATAACTGAAATCATGAGGAACAATGGGAGACTCGTCATATA
>JACEIK010006540.1:68360-80787 GCA_018107945.1 Datura stramonium
ATATAAAAACTTTTTCTTTACACTGTTGTCTTCATTATTAGAGTTATAGTAAATTAACACTCGAAAAGGTTTTACCCTGTAGTCCAGTCCCTGTGGGTTCCACATTCCGGTTCTTAAAAAGAGCCACTATATTACTTGTACGACCCGTACACTTGCGGGCTCATCAGAAATCCTCTTGTTTTGCATGCATGGGGAGAGAATAGGTTAGAATAGATTAAACCCTCTTAAAACTCCCCTAATATGAGCTTAAAATGACATAGTTTAGGACCTAGGGGCTTAGGATTTATGAAAACACCCTTACTAAAACACAGAAAAATAAATATTACCAGTCATCACGGGCCTCACCACGAGTCGTACCATGAAGTAAAGAATCAAGGTCGCCATTTGTGATCACCACTGGTCACATGGAAACCTTCTCGGATTCTCACCATGGGTCCATCTCATAACTTGTTACAAGCCACCACGAATCGCAAGGCCCCTCGTGGTCACTGAGTCTCAACTGCTAATTAATTTTTTTCCTCTAAAACTTTCTATGGCTTCATCCCGCAACTCATGGTTTCTTACCATGGGTCGTAACATCACTCGTGGCTTCACCTCTCCCATGACCCTAACCATGATTCGTACCCATATACCACGACTCGTGGTGTGACTCGTGGTCTGGACACCTAAACTCTAGATCTTCTTCACGAATCCTCCTATGACCCGTTACTTGGTCTCATGACTCGACCACGAGTCGTTTTGGTGCAAAAGTGTAGATTTTCCTATTTTCTCTGGTTTAGCCCTCGGGTATAATCTTAGGAACTTTCGGGGTATTACAATTGTCCCATTATCTCTCATATATGTTAGAGGCTTATCAGATAATATATAGAATTTCAGCTTTGTTAGTGTTGACTCTGTATGGTTGATATGTATTCATATTCCACTTATTCATGTTCTAATTATCAGTTTTCACTTGACATATGTTCTTTAGTTATCATGTTCATGTCATAGGTTGAGTTGGATCCATTCGTGGTTTTAGGTTTCGTGTCTCGGTCCAGGGTCTTAGCTCGGGTCATGACAAACTTGGTATCAGACAAAGGTTTAGAGTGTCCTACGGTGTCTGAAAGGAACGTCGAGTAGAGTCTTTTTCATGGTGTCAAGCTCCACACTTATGGGGGAGAGGATACAAGATATTTTAGGAAATTTTCTTTTCTTCATGATCTATGTCATGCAAAAAGTATCACTCTATCCTTCTAACTCATGCTACACGCATTTGTAGGACCATTCCTTCACGTCGAGTAAATGGTAGAGGAAACAGAAATGGAAATATCCATGAAAATGGTAATGAAGATGGGCACCAACAAGCCCCGTCGGTACCAGCAGGTCCTTTGCCCGAGCAGGTCTCTCATGTCGAGTTTAGAGCGGCTTTTCAGATGTTGGCGCAGGCTTTGACCGCTCAGGTCAACCAGCAGGCAGTGACCCATGTCCCTCAGAATGGGAATGCAATGACGACTCGAGTTTGGGACTTTCTTGGGCTGAATCCACCTGAGTTTATGGGGTCAAAAGTGTATGAAGATCTGCATGATTTTCTTGAGGAGATACAGAAGATCACCCAGATTATGGGGGTGGCTAGAGAAGAGAGCGCAGACTTAGCCTCCTACTAGCTGAAAGGGGTTTCTTACATTTGGTATCATCAGTGGAAGGATGGTAGAGAAGTGAGAACCATTCTCGTGAGTTGGGATGACTTTATGACAGCCTTTTTGGATAGATTCTTCCCTAGAGAGTTGAGGGAGGCAAAAGAGGTGGAATTCATCAACTTGAGGCAGAAACCATATGACTGTGCAATAGTACACATTGGAGTTCACTCGGCTATCCAAGTATTTTCCGGAGATGATTGCATATCAGAGAGCTCGTATGAATAGATTTGTGTATGGAGTATCAGATTCGCTGGTCAAGAAGTGTAGGACCACGCAATGCTGAACAGTGATATAGATTTCCCTCGATCGGTCATATATGGCCAGCAAATAGAGGCGGAATAGATAAAGGAAAGGGAGATAGAGTCCAAGAGGGCCAGGATAGGTAGCTTTGGGTTCTCCCGGTAGAGGTCCAGTGGTGGACATCGTCAGCAGTCCCACCAGAGACCATCAGCCCCAGCGCCGTCAGCAGCTAGTGTGCCATCTAGATCTAGGCGTGATTAGAGGGGAAATATATCAGACTCTAGAGGTCAAGGGAGAATGTCAGTAGAGCCTAGCATTACAGTATGCAACAGGTGTGGTAGGAGACACACTAGAGAGTGCTTAGCAGGTTCAGTTGCACGTTTTAGGTGATGGAAGCCCAAACACATGCTCAGAGATTTCCCTTCAACTAGACAAGGCCATGGTAGAGGCTATGACCCAGCCACAAGTTTAGCAGCTCCACCTGTACGCTCAACACAGCAGGGTGCATCCACTAGTACCGGTGGTGGTCAGTGTTAGAACAAATTTAATGTCCTCTCATCTCGTCGGGTGCAGGAGGTCTCTCCAGATGTGGTCACTGGTATGTTACGAGTATTTAATCTTGATATGTATGCATTGTTAGACCCAGGGGCTACTTTACCTTTTATGACTCCTTATGTTTCCATTAGTTTTGGAGTCAGTCCCAAAATCCTATTCTAACTCTTCTTAGTCTCTACTCCAGTCGGTGACGCAATTATAGCTCGACGGGTGTAATAGAAATTTCCCTATCACAGTCCTTCAAAAAGTTACCTCAACCGATTTAGTAGAGTTAGACATGACCTATTCTGATGCTATCTTTGGTATGGATTGGTTGCACGCATGTTCTGCCTCAGGGAATTATAGAACCTATATGGTAGAGTTTCGATTTTCAGGTGAGCCAATTCTAGAATGGAAGGGTAGTTCAGTTGTGCTTGTAGGTCACTTTGTTTCCGACCTTAAGGCCAGAAAGATGATTTCCAAGGGTTTCATATACTATCTAGTTCGGGTTAAGGATGCTACATTCGAGACCCCGACTCTTCAGTGTATCCCTGTTGTATGTGAGTATATGGAGGTTTTTCCAGATAATCTACCTGGGGTCCCTCGCAAGTGGGAGATTAACTTTTGTAATGACCTTCTTCCTAATACACAAGCTATATCTATCCTTGTTTATTAAATAACTCCAGCTGAGCTGAAGGAGTTGAAAGAATAATTGAAGGATCTCCTAGATAAGGGCTTCATCAGACCTAGCAAATCCTCATGGGGTGCACCAATTCTCTTTGTTCAAAAGAAGGATATGTCTCTTCGTATGTGCATTGACTATCGGCAGTTGAACAAGGTTACAATCAAGAACAAGTATCCCCTCTGCAGAATTGATGACTTATTTAACCAACAACAGGGTGCTAAGTGCTTCTGAAAGATAGACCTCAGATCTGGTTATCACCAGCTTAGAGTTAGGGATAGTGACATTTCGAAGACAGCTTTTTAGACTCGGTATGGTCACTATGAGTTTGTAGTTATGTCTTTTGGATTAAAGAATTATCCTGCAGCTTTCATGGATCTGATGAAAAGGGAGTTCAATCCATATTTATACATGTTCATTATTGTCTTCATAGATGACATTCTCATATACTCTCAGAGTGACGAGGAGCATGCCGCTAATTTGAGGATTGTGCTACAAATTCTCAAGGATCACCAACTATTTGCTAAATTCAATAAGTTTGCATTTGGGCTAAACTCAATAGCATTCTTAGGTCATGTGGTGTCAAGTGAGGGTGTGCAGGTGGACTCTCAAAATATAGAAGCTGTAAGAAATTGGCCTAGACCAGTTAATCCTTTGAATATTAGGAGTTTCTTGGGTTTAGTTGGCTATTATAGGAGGTTTGTTGAGGTATTTTCATCCATTGCAGCACTATTGACTAAGTTGACCAAGAAGAAAGTAAAATTTTAGTGGTTGTACGCTTTTGAGAAGAGTTTTCAGGAGTTGAGACTCCACTCACTTCAGCCCCAGTATTGACACTACCTGAGGGTATGAATGGATTCGTTGTGTATTGTGGTGCCTCTAGGGTTTGTCTTTGATTTGTGTTAATGTAGCATGGAAAGGTCATTGCGTATACCTCTAGACAGCTTAAGGCTCATGAGAAGAATTATCTGATGCATGACCTGGAGTTGGCAGCAGTGGTGTTCGCAATAAAGATTTGGAGACACTACTTATATAGAGTGCATGTGGATGTGTTCACGGACCACAAGATTCTTCAGTATGTGTTCATTCAAAAGGACCTAAATTTGCGACAAAGGAGTTGGTTAGAGCTTCTAAAGGATTATGACATGAGTGTCCTTTATCATTTGGGCAAGCCTAGTGTAGTGGCAGATACCCTTAGTAGGCTGTCCATGGAGAGTATGTCTCATGTGGAAGGTGGAAAGTGGAAGGAGGAGTTGGTGAAAGATGTGCAGGAGTTGGTGAAAGATGTACATCGGCTTTCTCGTTTAGGGGTTCGCCTTTTGGATACGATAGATGGTGTCATTGTTCAGAATGGGTCAGAATCTTTCTTGGTGACCGAGGTCAAGGCTAGGCAAGATAAGGATCCAATCTTGGTGATGTTGAAAAAAGCGGTTCAAAATCAAAAGGTGGAAGTCTTCACCTAAGGGGGATATGGTGTGCTTCGATATCAGGGTCATTTATGTGTTCTGGATGTTGAAGATTTAAGAGAACGAATGTTGCATGAGGCTCATGGTTCCTAATATTCTATACATCCAGGTGCCACCAAGATGTACTGTGACCTACGGGAAGTCTACTGTTGGAATGGCATGAAGAAGGACATAGCAGAATTTGTGGCTAAGTGCCCAAATTATCAACAAGTGAAAGTTGAGTATCAAAGACTTGGAGGTGTGCTACAATACATCAGTATCACCACTTGGAAGTGGGAATATATCAATATGGACTTCATCATAGGGTTGCCCCGTACACCTCGGTAGTATAACTCTATTTGGGTGGTTGTAGACAGGTTGACCAAAGCAGCTCATTTCCTACCGGTCAAAACTACCAATTCAACTGAGGACTATGCTAGATTTTACCTTAGAGAGTTGGTTCAGTTGAACGGAATTCCTTTGTCCATCATTTCAGACAGTGGTACTCAGTTCACTTCTTAATTTTGGAGATCATTTCAGAAGGGACATGGTACTCAGATCAAGCTTAGCACAGCTTTTCACCCACAGACAGACAGTCAGGCTAAGCGGACCATTCAAACTCTTGAGGATATGTTGAGAGCTTGTGTGATTGACTTCAAAGGAAGTTGGGATAATCATTTACCTCTCATCGAGTTTGCTTACAACAATAGTTACCATTCCATCATTCAGAAGCCTACGTTTGAGGCTCTTTATAGGCAGAGGTGTAGATCTCATATTGGTTGGTTTGAGTTAGGCAAAGCTACATTGATAGGTCATTATTCAGTTTAGAGGCTATGGAGAAAGTTCGGCTTATAAGGGAGAGGCTGAAAATAGCTCAGAGTCGTCAAAAGTCATATGCGGATTTTAGGCGGAGAGAACTCGAGTTTGAAGTTGATGATTAGGTATTCTTGAAGGTGTCTCCCATGAAGGGAATGATGAGGTTCAGAAATAAAGGAAATCTTAGTCCCTGATATGTTGGCCCATATGGGATTTTAAGACGTGTTGGCAAGGTTACCTATCGTTGGAGTTACCAGCGGAGTTAGCGTCAGTGTATCCAGTTTTCCATGTATTATTATTGAAAAAGTGCATTAGTGACCCGGCTTTGGTTGTTCCGGTGGAGAGCATAGGTGTGAAGGATAGCCTTACCTATGAGGAGGTACCTGTTGAGATCCTTGATCATCAAGTTCGGAAGTTAAGGAACAAATAAGTAGCTTTAGTAAAAGTCTTGTGGAGGAATCAGCTTATTGAGGGAGCTACATGGGAGGCCGAAGCAGATATGATGGCTAAATATCGGCATTTATTTCCTTCCCGTTCTTTTTCATCTTGAGGTATCAGTTCCCTCCCTAATACTCTATTTAGTTTCACGTCAAGTCCATGTCTCTCAGTTCCTTTCATGTCCTAGCGTGTATGTCTGATTCATGAATTCAGTTTAGTTATGCGTATCAGTCTGGAGTCAGTCACTCAGTCAGTTTCAGCTCCAGGAGTTCAGTATTTGGGATTGTATTTCCTTTCCCCAGCTTTCCAACATGTTCAACCCACATTCGAGGATGAATGTTCCCAAGAGGGAGATATTGTAATACCCTTAAAGTTCCAAAAACTAGACTCGAGATTTGGAATGTGATCAGTAAGAAAAGTTGGAGAATTGCTTCAGTATGACTCAACCTACGAGTGTAGATTGGTAGTACGAGTCGTAGGAAGACTTGTGGTTCAGAGCAGAGATTTTTGTTCCCCAGACCATGAGTCCCCACTATAAGTCTTAGCATGTGGGTACGACCCGTGTTCAGGAGTCGTAGAAAGTCATTGGGGCCAGCAGGCAATTGATTATACGGGTGATGGTATGGTTGGTAGGATTATATTGCGGATTATAGTAAGATTCGAGGAAATATTCAAATAATTGGAGGTTCTGGACTTAGTCAGTACGGAAGGATACCATGAGTCATGGAAGGATTGAATGACTCGTAGTACGAGTTATGACAGCAACAAAACAGTATTCCTGCAAATTTACTAAAGGTATTTTCGTAAATCCTAAGCTCCTAAGCCTAAACTATGTCATTTTAAGCTCTAAAAGAGGGTTTTAAGGGTGTTTAACCTATCCTAATTCATTTAACTCCTATGCACGCAAGATTAGGATTTCTCCTTTGAAGAACAAGCCTAAACCCTTCAATTTCTTCTCCAAATCTCTTGGTCTTTCAAAGACAAGTGTAGAATCAGTTCATCCAGGTAAGTAGGGCTATAAATTAGATTTCCCTTCACTCTCATGCTCAAAATTCTCCTCAATTCCATGAATTCAAGTTCTAGATCAAGTTCATGATCTTATGGGGTCTTAACCCAATTTTATGAAATTCTCTATGATTTACATAGGGGTGAATTCCCTTCATGTTTCAAAGTATGTTTTAAGATTTATGGGATGATTTTACACCTATTTTGATTATAGATTCATGATTTCAATATTTTATAAAATTAGGTCCAATTATGCAAGTTTAATGGAAAGTTAAGTTTATGATTTATGATTTCAAGTATGATAAGATATCTATCATGAATGAAAGTGTATGAATTACCCATGTATGAATTTATGATTTTGACTTATGAAGTCTATTTTAAGTAAGCATGATATTAAGATTTGGGAATGCCCATACAAGTTAAGTATGTTTTCATGATTCAGCTCAGTTCTATAAAATCAACTTACCATATGGTTTTGGAGTCTACACTCCCACTTTCAGCTTACGGTATGGTTTCAGCTTCATTGAAAAATGGTGGGAGAACTATGCATATTTTTGGGAGCAGTGTCTAGCACCAAGGAGGCTAGGTGTTTATGTAAACCCTGAGTCTCAGAACTACGTGACAACATAGGTTTATATATTTACATTGGGATCTCCCTTTGAAGTTTTCCCCGCCCGCAAGGGGCCTTCAGCTTGATATCGATATCATAATAGTGTCCTTAGCCTTGGCAAGGTTTTGGACGGCTCCCCATTTGAGTGTGATAGTTGGGGCATCATGTAAGCTCTATCATGATGGTGTCGGTTGTGATGAGTCCTCCTATTTTTCCTCATGATTTCAGTTATGCATGTTTATGACTTATGATATTATGTTTTCAGCAGATTTGACCCAATGATCAGTTTGTAAGCTTTTACCCATGATTTCAGTTATGGCAAGCCATATGATTCTATTTTCAGCTTTGGGTCATTCTATTCAGATATGAGATTTAGTTTATGATTATACATATTTTCAGATATCAGTATGCAGTCCTTACTTTCATGACCTTATGATCTATGTTTATATGTATGATTTCAGTTTATACTTTCTCAGCATGTTTTACATACCCTGTATACTCAGTAGATCCCAAGTACTGACCGCATACTCTATGTTGTATCATTTCATGATACAGGTGCAGGTGATCAGACTCAGTTCCGTCGTTAGCTAGTCCCCGCAGCTTAGTTCAGTTTCTCTTATTGGTGAGTCCTCATCCTTCGAGGACCTTCATTTAGTGATGAGTTATATTACCTTCAGTTTTAGACTTTAGTGAGCTAGTTGGGGATGTTTTTCTATCATCTTTTCAGATATGTTAGAGTCTTACCAGACAATATATAGAATTTCAGCTTTGTTAGTATTGACTCTGTATGGTTGATATGTACTCAGACTTCAGCTTATTCATGTTCCAGTTATCAACTTTTGCTTGATGTATGTTCTTTAGTTATCATGTTCATGTCATGGGTCGACTTGGATCCATTTGCGATTCTAGATTATGTGTCTTGGTCCGGGGTCTCATCTCAAGTCGTGACACTTAAACTATGGTTTTGGGAACCTTGATAGATCAGCAGAAGTAGGCAAAATAAAATAGTAATTTTTGAATGGTGAATTGAGTGGATTATTATTCTCTTTGTTTTAATCATTAATTGCATGTGTCTTCAAGTGCTCAATAAAAGAGGTTGAAGTTAGAAAAAGAGAATAATAGGGGTAATTTAAGGCTACCAACCCTCATCTAATTGACTTGAGCTCTAACTGGGGATAGTTAATCTAAGACTTATGGCGAGGGAAAATATACACACCTAAAGTACAAGAGGATTTAGGTTAAATTCATCTATGTAGGTCTAGGGACGTTAGGTGAACTTAATCTCAGTCTTAAATAAAATTCACCAAGATAAATCACTAATAAAATAAGCCTACTATGTTATGAAATCATAAGAAATACAATCCTAGTCTTGTCTCATTAATTTGATAACAACTCAATCATTTCCTAGAGCTACTTTTTTTTATTTGCTAATCCCCCTTTCGAAATATTGACTACTGATTAATTTAATCATTATTAACATATTTCTTCTTCCCTATTCCTTGTGGAATCAACCCCAACCTAAGTTGGATTACTATATTTGACAGTGACCACTTTATACTTCAATTACGAGGTGTAATTTGGGCGTGATTATTATGCAATGAAGAACCACACTTGTTCTTTGAATGCAAAATATCAGATGGAATATGGGTAGATTATTAGAGTGGAAAGGTATCACTAGATCCATATTGAAATGGGAAGAAGAGATTGAATGGTCATGATGATTGGAAATATATACAAGAAAAGGAGTGTACATAGCATTACTACCTTGATAGTGCAAGAAATATTTCATACAAGTGGCAAGAAGCCAAAAATAGGAAATAGACTCAAAGACATGAACTTCTATCTTTGCACTCTATTTGGATGGTTGTTATATATTATTTCATAATATATTATATTATATTATATCGTGGTGTATTTTATCATACTATATTATTTTAACGAATATAACATTTAGATAAACTGTATCATTTTCCATCATTATATAATGTCACACTCCAATAATTTGAAGGATAAACCTAGAAGAAAAGTAAGATATACAGTAGAGCTACTATGAAAATGTAGGGTAAAGGATAAAATAAGATTATTAAATAATAATTAAAGACAAAATAAGAGAAAAAGATAAAGTAATGACGTGAACACATCAAATCAATCATTATGCAAAGTGTTAATATAAGTGATCAATTAGTTTGTTAGTTAGCAGCCAATTAGTTAGTCACTTAGTTAGGTTGTTAAAGTTTGTTAGTAAGACTATTAGTTGTATAACGAACTTGTTAAGCTAACATTAATCTACTATAAATACATCCTGATGTAATATGTAGAAGTACAGATTGAGAAATACAATGGATATACAACTCTCATTTTCTTCTCCTCTCCCATACGCTCTCCCTCTATCACGACTCGAGCATGGATCCCGGATTGAGACACGAAACCTAGAACCACGAATGGCTCCAAACTAACCCATGGTATATACATAGCATGAGAGAGAGAGAGAGAGAGAGAATATTAAGAGAGGAAATAAAGCATGAATATAACATAAGAGGAAGTTTGTATTACATAAAAATATAAGCGTAGACTCGAGTCAACAATGCTGAACCATCTATACAACTGTCTAAAAAGCCTCTAAACATATGATTAACTGATGGGAAAACACCCCCAACTAGCTCACTAAGTCTGAAACTAAAAGTCTTAAACAAGAGTCATGAACCAAAACTGTGATGGGACTGGACTAAAGTGGGAGCGAGCTAATGTCGGGACTGAGTCTGGTCACTCGAGCCTATATCATGAGACAATATAGCATAGAGTATGCGGTCAGTACTTTAAATATACTAAATGTGTAGAGAATGTAAAAACATGCTAGTAAAACGATAGTCTAAGATCATAAATATAAAACAAGATAGGACATGAGAGTAGGGACAACATGCTAAAAGCCATATTCCTGAAATAAACATCATCATGAGATATTCATCATAAGTTGAACATAATGACCCAAGGTGTAGAAATAGAAATCACATAGCATACCATATTTGAAATCATAAGTTAAAACTCATAGATTGATCAATGGGTCAAACTATACTATAAAACATAATATCATAAGATATGAACATGAGTAATTTAAAGCATGAGGAACAATGGGATACTTTTCCATGATAGACACCATCATGATAGAGCTAACATGATGCCCCAACTATCTCGCTCAAGTGGGAAGATTCATCCCAAGCTTTCCAAGGAATGAAACGATTAAGGCGTGATATCACTCATGAGTCCCCGTAGTATTTGAACGTGAATATATACCTACGGTGGCATGTAGTTATGAGACTCAGGGTTTGCTTGGACCCCTAAACTACTCGGTGCTAGATGCTACTCCCAAAACATGCACATGGCTCATAATCAACATCGTGAAAATATACTTGATCTTGCATGGGTCAGTCTAAAATCGTGAAATCATAATAATACTTAATATACGTAGCTAGCCATGGAAATAGTGCCACAATTGGCCATGATACATAAACTTGACTTTTCATGAAATCGATGCATACTTGAATAAGGCTTCATAATTCAAAATCACAAAATCATGAGATTAAGAATTTGTACTTTGATAATCCATCATACTTGAAAGCATGAGCTTATAAGCTTGAAATTCATAAATCATGCATAATAGGAAAAAATCATCATAAATTTGAAATCATGGATTGGTAAGAAATTTGAGATTTAAATCTTCCCAAATAGCCATCATTCATCAATAAGAACATGAGGGAATAAAACCCATACAAAGATCATGGATAATTGCATTGAATTGGGTTAAACCCTAGAATTTCACAATTTAGAACTTGAGAAGTAGAGATCATGGAATTGAATATAAAAAAAGGCATGAGGGGTGGAAGGATTTCCCCCATTCATACCCCTACCTACCTGGGTAAATGACTCCTAGACTTTTCTTGAAATCCCAAGAAATTGAAGAAATTTTATGAAGAACCCTAGCCTTATCGGTTTTTGAAGGGAATGAATAATTTAGCTAAGTTAAACCCCTTTAATCTGAACTTTAGAAAGACTAAAATTACATCATTTAGGAGTTAAAATCATAAGAGTTTCTCAAAATGTCCCTGAACTACCGAGATTTGAAAACAACTGGCAGAAGTGGTTCACCCATACAACGGATCATAGTCACATACAACAGACCATAGGTCCATCCGTTGTTTTCCCTCTTGCCTCCGAAACTCTCTTTGAATCTGATTCAACAGCCATAAACAACGACCCGTACAGTTAAACAACGGTCCATACATCCCCTCATGGGTTCTAGAACAAATTTTGGTAGCTCACTGGAATTGATTCAACAGCCACAACCAACAGCTTGTTGGTTGGAAGGACGAGTAATCCTGTGATTCATAGTATGGCCCTAATGCCATTTTCCTGCTAATTTATGTTGAAAGTCTCGGGTCTGATCTGAGGAATTTTGGGGTGTTACACCCCTCCCTCTCTCTCTTTCTCCCTTTCTAAGTTGTCTTCTTCACATTAATTGAAGCTCATCTTCTTGAGCTCTCATTTCTTTCTTCAAAGATTCGATTTATGACAGAGTATCAGAGCTTTTCGAGCCTATAAGTCTAAGTATGAATCAGTGATTGATTTCTCTGGAAGCGTATCAAAATTCTTGAAGTTATGCATTAAGTTCTGGAAACACCAATCTGCCAGCATCCGAAATTTACTACAACCATCTACTATTTTTTCATGTCTCAAATGTAAATGAAATCCAAATCATACTTTTCCAATTGACCAAAGTTGAGAATTACTCGCTTTGGTTTAGGTATATGAAAATTGCACTATTAGGAAGGAATAAATTAGGGATGGTTGATTGTACATGCCCAAAGGAGATATTTTCAATGTTTGAAGGAAATTGGGAGCGAGTTAATGCCATAATTCTGTCATGGCTTATGAATTCTTATTTAAGGGGCTTCTTGGAGGCATAATGTACGCCTCAAGTGCTTAG
>JACEIK010006541.1:78776-88869 GCA_018107945.1 Datura stramonium
ATAGCTAATTTGAGATTGAGGGAGTAACTTATTAAGTCTTGGAAAATGAGAATTGAGTCTTCCATAGATCAACCTACCATAGTATATATATTTTTTTTTACACTTCATTTTTCTTGTAGTTTAAGACTAGGACTTTAGTCTAAAACAAGCAATATAATGCCTTGTTTAATGAAGTAGTACTTTAGGGCTTGTGGTCCAACTTTACTCAAACACTCCATGCTGTTGAGGTTTATTTCACTTTTTAAATAATTTTGGTAGCATTATGATACAATGAAAAGTCGTGAAAGTAATCATTAATGTTTGCATTAAGGTAGAGTCATGAAAGTAATCATTAATGTTTGCATTAAAGTAGACTGTCTACATCACACCAAGAGGTGTGACTATTTCCCGAATTCTGCTAGCGCGAGATGCTTTGTGCAATGAGTTATCCTTTTTTTTTAACACACAAGTTCAAAATCACAAAATGTGTAGCATTTGCAAGTAAGAGCATAACACAAACATGTCAAATTGACCTAATTATCTAGGAATAATGACATGTTTACAAGATAATACTTTAGGTCACCAAGTTCTTAATTATAGTGTTGTATATAATATAAGAACATATAAAAAACAAAAAAAAAAACATGAGGGCAAATAAGTTGGACTAATTTCCCTTTACACTAAAATCTAAATGCAAACAAATCATACATGGTGATCACATATTTACATATAAAGTGAGTTTTGAATAGCAAATTATGTTGGTCTTCTCATAGCCTGCCAAGCTAAAATGCTACCATTTATTCTGAACTGCATATGGGGACTGGGATCAGGTTTGCATTATACACATGCCAAACAAAATGGTGATCACGTATAAATTCATCCGTGTCAATAACATACCTAGTGTAATTCCACAAGCGAGGTCTGGAGAGGGTGAGGGTGAGGGTGTAAGGAGTCTTACCCTTGCCTTGTGAAGGTAGAAAGGCCGTGTCCCCATTCATATTGTGTTGTTCATCAGTATACAAAGTGCTTCGGTTACAAAAGAGACGCATGGATAGAACCTCTGCTTGGATTACTAAACAGTATATGTTCCTCCTCTAATCTTGTTTTGTCTCCGATAACAGAAATCCAGGTTTCTGCTATCTTCTCCACTCTTCCGTTTGACATTTCTGCAATGGTGAATGCTCGTGATGTGCCTTCTGATTCTGCTGTCAAGGATGGGGGTCTGACCCGGGGAACAATGGCTCCGTTCAAGTATATGGTATTATCATTTCCGACCACTATCATTTTGCGAAGGCCATTTCCAGAAGCAAGTTGTTTATGCATGTGACCGAAAATGACCAATGGGACAGAATATGGAGCAGCCTCTTTTAATTGGGCTAAGGCTTGTGCTAGATCTGCACAAAATGAATGATCATGTGCTGATGAAACAAATTGTTCTATCGAAGTTGAACAGATTTGATTAATCAAGATTTAGGTATCTCATCGGGATAAATGGGTGTCTACTGTTGAACCAAGGACTTCAGAAAAAAAGAGATCAATTCATAAGTATTACCTGGATCACCATGGTCACCACCGTCAACAAACCAGTCTCTTCCACAGATGTCATCCACGTTAGCACCTAGCCCTGCATCTCCTACTCTTAATACTGAAACCGCAAAAATTTCCAGCAACAGGTAGAAGTACCTCAACAAAATACTACTTCAGCAAGCTATACACCTGTTGGACCATTATGAGCAAGGAATATAATTGCATGATCCTCTGGAGTGCCCATAGCAGCTTGTAAGATTCTCTCAGCACTCCCATCCATATCACGGACCCCATACCTATGAAGGTAAAATTGAGATAATGTAAAGTTGCAAGTCACAATCTAAGCTACAACCCAGAGTGTTAAAGCAGAAACTTGCGCTTGCAGATATTATTTGCATGAAACAGCACTACTTGGCTAGAGCTGCTTCTGATATAGGCACGAGGGGCAAAGATGAGTCATTAAATCTTAAATATTAGACATTAATTTTGAGCAATTCCCAAAAAGGAACTGTCTAACATGATTTCCAATGAGCAAAAGTGATCAGGTGGCAGCAACAATTGAAATAAAAATGTTAATCATCAATCTAATAATTTGAAGTATTTATCAACAGAACTGGAAAAATATAAAAAAAGACAAGCTTCAAGCAGGGTACTGCTTCTTTGGTGCATTTTGTTAAAATGACGTCCAATAGGAGATGAAAATTTCCTATTAAATAAAAAAGAAAGGACATACCACACTAGGAACAACAACAAATTAAGCCTTTATTTCTTCCCATCTGCCAACACCTTGTTTAATAACAAATTAAGTCTTAAACAATCAATGGCCTGTGTCAACGAAGAAGGTGATCTAAATTATACTCCCTCTGTTCCCTTTTACTTGCTAGGATAAGGTTTACACACCCTTTAAGAAAAAAATAATAGAGTTTGCAATTTGACTAATATAATCCTATTAATTGATAAGTATTTTTTTGGAAACATACAACAATCGTTCTTTTCACATTCTAAAGTGACTTAAGTACTACGGGTAGAGTTAGAAAAAAATGATCAATTATTTCTTGAATTTTGAAATTAGCAACTAGTTTGGAACAACTACTTTTAGTATACCTAACAACTAAAAAGGAACGGGGGGAGTACCATTTATACAGATTATAATACATTTATGCAACTATTTAATTTCTCTTGGATCATTCGATCAATTTCTAAGATCTTATTCAGCCTTTCCCTTCATATAGCTCAAGCTTTTTGTTTATCAAACAAGAAAAAACAAGAACTAGAAGTCATAAAATTGGTTTAAGACTATAATGTTATGTGTAAGGTTTTCTCTTCCAATCAGAGAATTTTGGAAAAGGTTATAAGGTTTTGGAGCTTCAATATATCAGGAAATCAAGTTATTTCCATAGTTTATGCTAGAAGAAAACTCCACAACTAGAAGAAGAAGAAGAAGAAGACGGAAAAACATGTGGAGAATGACCAAAAACAAATTCAGCCATTTTGTTGATGACTTATAATGTATTATTCTAGAATTTGCCCATAAAACTTGTGAATCAGACATGGAAATTTTGAAGACTATAAAGAGTCGATGTCTACATTGGAGAGTCATGCATATACATCCACAAGTAGAAAATGCATCAGAAACTTCAAACCATAAAGTATCGAAATATTAGTTGTATCAAATTTATAGACAATGTTAAACATGCTTAGATACTCGGGCTAAGCAAAATCTACCAATTATAAACAAAGTTAGGGTGAAGTGTCAATATGCATTGAAGAGGAAATAACTGACAAACGAGATTAGAACCACAAACCTTGCTTTGAGAAGCTGTTTCCGAAATAAGGGCCTACCACCACAAGAAAAAGGTCTTCCACCAACAATACTTAGTTTTAGCATAGGGAGATCCATCCGACGGTAACCAACATGCTCATCACCAAGACTGACCATTATAAATTGTCAGCACGTCAACAAGACAACTTTTACATTGTAGGTTATTCTTACTTATACTATATAAGATGGCACTCAAAATAGGTGAAGATAGAAACCCACAGTTATGGGAAGGACTTGGCTGTCCGATTCATTTTTCTGTATTCAGCTCTTCATATAAGCAGATAGCAAGTGGATCGAGGAAAAGTAAAAAAGAAAAAAGAAGAAAGAAATTGTCCTTGAGAACAGAGATACGAACCAATGTTTTGTCATGATTTCCTTATGGTTATGGGCCTGACTTAAAAAATCAATCATAATCTTTGTTTTCCCCTCAATTATGATAATAAGTAAAATTGTATACAGGGAAGTTTAGTAGTTGATTCCTTATATATCTTGCCAAGACAATCAGAATCCAAAGAATTGAACCATCGAACACCTTCATATGATGGTTGAAAATTAATAGGAATCTTCCAACATGAGCCAGTCTCAGAATCAACCTTTCTTCACTGGGCACTGGAGTTCAAATCAGCCACAGTTCCTTGTGCCAAGAAAGACTTATGCAGCAAACTGAGATCTTAAAACTTAGTTCGAATAACTTGTGGAAATTAAATTATAAATTGCAAAATTTAGGTAAAACTTTTTAAGTGTCATCATTGTGGAAAATTATGCTTGTGGCACCTCTCAATACAAATGAGATGCCATTCTTTATGTTTATATATGTTTTATTTTAACAGCAAATATTATCCAGTTTGGTACAGATATGCACATGTTTTTGTTGTATGACCTTTCATTTTCCATAATCTGCTTGGTACATGTGTCCGATGTACATAGTCCAACCACCAGTAGATGTACCAAGAGGATCTTTCGCGATCCTGGCTATTTATTTTTCTATCTTGCAATGACCCATCTTATCATCTACTTCCCTTACTTCTGAGACAGAGGGGTGATTGAGATTGTGAGGATAAGAAGATGGAAAGACATGCCAAAGTGAGAAATTGACAGTCCTAAACATCATAGATGAGCACATAGCTATACCATTTGATATATTGATCAATAAATTTATTGAAAATAAATAATTATATATCTCAAAAACATACCATTCCAGCTGAAGTTGAACAGCATCTTTTTCCCTAAGAAAAAGAACAAGTAGATGAATTCAGAAAACTAGACTTAAGAGGTAGAGCATCTCAAAATTAGAGAAAAACAATCTATCAATGAGACCTGCAACTAATTAGACTGGAAAAAATGAATCTAACAAGATCTCGGTCCGGTTTGATATTTCATATTTTTCAAGCCATTACCTTGTTTACAGTTAATGCTAGAAGTTTCCAGGATGTGTTTTGAGGAAACTTTAAATTCATCAATTGTTTTCCACAGGCACTACCACCAAAGCCAATGCTAATTAATCCTACTCACATGTTACCACTGTTGTCACCCCATTCGCCATTAACCATCACAACCTTCATGAGGACACAACACTAATTCGACTACCAGACATCATATGCCATCATATCTACCAAAGTTTGAATTCAAACAAATAGAGGAAAATGAATAAGAAAGTAAAGTCTTCCTGTAAAACAAATCCATCAGGTTTTTAAACTTAACCATGTGGAAGGTCAAACAACTTCAAAAGAATTTTGATTTCTGGTATCATGAAATTGAATTCAGATATCATGACTGATTAGAACCTTCACAAGCATACCAGAATGTAACTCCACATGGCAATTTGATACCTAGTGAAGATTGACCAGCAAAAAAGGATACGAGAAATTATTTCAGGAATGAATTAGGAAAAAATGAGAAATATCCAGTTATAATGTAACTCCACATGGCAATTTGATACCTACATGGCAATTTGATACCTAGTGAAGATTGACCAGCAAAAAAGGATACGAGAAATTATTTCAGGAATGAATTAGGAAAAAATGAGAAATATCCAGTTATATACTATGCCTGAAGCATAGTTGAAGATAAGAGAATAAGATGGATCCGATTGCTAAACACTATAATAGCAGGTTAAAATCAGATGTAGGATAAGAAAGTAAAGTGTTGATGTATATAAACAGGTACATGCAAACTAAAGCCAGACAAATCAATTTGGAGGAAATATGTGTAAGCCAGTCTGATAAAATAGAACTTGGACTTGCCTTCCAGAGAACTTTTGAGTATTCCATGCATCATGGTTCCCCAGAATAACAGCTTTGGTGATCTCTAGATCTGCAATGCTTCGGACTAGATCCACATTTTCATTCCCAAAATCCCCTGAAGCAAGGACAAATGAAGTGAACTGATAATTCTTCCAATCTAACCTGGATAATGAATGAAAATGTAGTTGAAAGTATAAATAACTATGTAGTAAGCATTGTGGATGAATAGATGGGAGATAACAAGAAAACATGCCTGTGAAGAGCACCAAATCTGGCTGCAATTTTCACATAACAAAAATCATTAGCTGATAGAAGGAAACGAACCAAAAGATGCTATAAAAGAAAAGCAAAAGGATTCCCTGGAGAAGGTTCCCATTGTCCCAAAAAAAGCAAGAAAAAGTGGAAACACTAGGGATCCTCCCAAAAGTTTGGTTTCTAAAATTAGTTTTGCATAATGAAGCTTGCACTACACGATCTCTCATGGTTATGTTGTAAGCCTACAACATTTGTTTGAAATGCAACAGAAATCATTCCTCAAAATTATGCAAAAGCACAGCTCGTATTTGTTAGAGCCTGTTTGGATGGGCTTATGACTTATGGATTATAAGCTAAAAGTCATAAGTTAGGATCTAACTTAGGCTTTTGGCTTATTTTTGTAAATTTAGCTTAAAAACAAGTGCTTAGAAACACTTTTTTATCTTACCCAAACACTACAAAAGTGCTTAAAAGTTTTTTGGTTTAAAAGCACCTAAAATAAGACAATCCACACAGGCTCTTATTCATACGCTAATAGGTAATAAGATACCAAAGCAGATAAAAATCATTTCTGCCATGTCACAAAAACAGAATGGAGAAGAACTAGCTTTAGGAACTCTGAAGCAACACTCAGATCTCATTTCCAAAGCATATGCACTGCTCAGAGGAGAAAGCTAGCAGCAATTGCTAATAATCCACTACCAAACTGAATTAAGTACATAGATACTTCCCACAATTTTGATCAGATTATTTTTGTTTTATACAAATTAATTTTGTTAGTCATGATACTATTTCTGTCTTCCAACTAAAAAAATTAGTAGAAGTGCAGAGTGTGACACAATTAGACAACAAAATTATGTGTTACACAGCAAATTACAGCGACGGTTCAGTTTGGAACAGCAAAGAGCAAGGGAAATACAAGACCCAAAAGCAAGACATGTAAAACTTCATAATTTGTAGTCATCTATCCTCTCATGCAACATCTATTGAGGAAACGGTTTTAATTAGTCAGGCTAACTGGGTGCAACTTTAGCACGGCAAAAGTTTCATTAAACAAGATATAACTTGCCATTCAACTTTAAAAAGAAAGATATAACTTGCCATTTCGAGAAAGCATTATGCGAGTACACAAAAAGTACGACGACGTCCCATACCACGAATTATTAATGCATACTACAATACTTGGTGTACACATTCAGACTAATAACAATTGGCAGTCAAGAGCTTCAAATTTAAGGCAAGTTTGGCTTCCTTTAGTTAGTCAAACCAATTCAGAGAGCTTTCATTGAGATTATAAACTAAATTCTAGCTCCATTTGGACACATATTTAACAGCTAATAGAATCAAAGTCAATGCAAAGTGAGCTCAAAGTACTAAAATTTGGTTAATTCACCATGAAACAATATAGAAAAATCCTTAAACAGTTTATTGGTTAGTAGATTTGAACACCTTGGATCAGTTTTTACACGTTTAACCGTGTTAGGTCTAATTCCTGTTACTTCGGCTGGATTATCTTGTAAACTACAAAAGAATGCTTTTATGCGTTCGAGAAATTAGCATATTCACAACAAACAATACCTCAATAATCCTAGCATAAAACGTACATTTCCAAAACAAGAAGAACAAATCAAACAAAATAGAGATGCTAAATACCTTCAAGAGTTGAAGAGCCTTCCTATCTTCTTCTAGGTTCCAATCATCATGCTTCAACATTCCCCAACATTTCCATGAAAAGTAAAGTAACACGAAGTCACACATACAAAATTTGCTACTATAATTTAAACTAATTCAAAATCACAAAAAATAAAAAAGGTAAGACTTCAGCAACAAATGAAAATGCTACTGCAGTAATACAAAAGCTCCAGTTACTTCAAGCTATTCATGCTTGTTATAGAGAATACTACAACATATTATACAGTTATTGACGCGAGGGTTTGAAGGAAAATACGAAGCTAAAATTATTGAAGGATATGAAATTGATAGCTTACGACGTCGCCGACGACGGCAATTCGGACGGAAGAGGCCATCGGGAAGTGATCGCCGCTGAGTTTAGACGGCGTTGGATGAAGGATGGGGCCGGAAATGCCACAGAACGGAGTCGGCGCGTGTAACCACGTGCTGCCGTTGAACATAGACGTGTTGCCAACAAATTTTCCGGGGACAACTAATAACTATTCCAATGATTTTGTTTTTNATATTTAAATTTTATTTTTTTTTGGAAAAAGAGTTATTGAAATTGAAGATAAAAAATTGTATTTGAAGGTTGGAGACTTGGAGTTGTGTTGATATTATTTGCAATAAATTTTAACGTGATGAAAAATTATGTGTAATTATAAATAAAATATGATGAAATTGAAATTTTATTGCATCGAAAGTAAAAGATTGAAGGTGGAGAAATATACCTAAAGTATCATGATTTTTTGAGTTAAACTATCAGTTGTTCCCTATTTCTTCCTGAACGATAATAAAATGATAGTTGAGGTGTGGTTTGATAAACATTTAGTGATAGTTCATATAGGAAAAACAAACACCTAATAATTCGGATAAAAAATTAAAAAAATTATATACTTTAGGCGTGTTTTTAAAACCTTCGCTCAAAGTAAGAAAGAATATATCTCGATTAAAAGGTAAGTATCCCTAATAAAAGGGCTGGAAAAAAAAAAGGAATTTATTTTAGTATATAAAGTTAAATGACTTTCACTTGATGTCTTGATCTTTTCATGAATATAGAGATTTTATGCAATATTCGAGATGCCTCTTTGAGTGAATATGTGTCCCTTTTTATAGGTCTGAACGAGGATTTAGGGTAAAGTAACCTTCAAGAAACCTCGACGAACCTTAAAATTTGAATATAATTTAAATTTATTTTGTAAAATCCAATTCTAAATCGATAAATTTCGACGTTTACAAACATGTATTTCATTTGAAAAGTGATCAAAATTATTATTATTATTATTATTATTTTAAATTTAAAACTCATCTTCAAAAAATCAATCAAATATATAACCAAATACTTTGCTAATTGCTATATTTCCAAATGCAATTTGACTATGTGAAATGGTCAATTTTACTCCTTTTCCTAAGTCATCACCAACCTCTTGACAAATATAATTGGAAATTCTCTATGCTTGACTTTTTATAAAAAGATTGAAGTTATCCATACCCAAATATAATGCAAAGTTTTGGGGCATGGGGGAGTAATCTTAGGCGAAGGGTAGTTCGATGCACGCTCTTTAATTAGAAAATTATATAATATAGAGTAATTAAATACTAATTATTACGAACACGCACACATATGTATGTATACCTTTTATATTGTTGGGTTTTAAAGGTGTGAATGAAAAATGAAAAAAAGACATTTTTGGAATCGCACAGAAAGGTACCTTTTGAATTGCACCTCTCCATTTCACCATCTTATTTGTCTATAAATTCAGAGTCGTTGCCTCAGATTTTATATATTGGGATACAAAAAATTACTCTTCTTCTCTTTATTTCTGCGTTGTTTATAAATAAATAAATAAAGTAAGTAAGTAAGTATCGTGTGACCTGCTCCGTTTGTTGAGTTCATTGGAGTTGATCTGTAATTTATATTGCCGCTATTATAGAAATGTTTTTCCGTTCTATTCTGAGAGGAAGCTACTCAAATCCTTGGCAACAATGAGAGGGTTATAATTCCTTGAGGACACACAAACAACTTATGAGCTCGGAATAATTTTCTGTTTAATTACTTTTTTTTTTCCTGTTTTTCTGATTATAGAAACAGAAACTGACTTATACAATTACTGTTCGAAACACAGTTAATAACAAACATAACTGAGAAATTTTCGTTATACATTCTTTACTAAATTTCTGACTCCGCAACGGAGGATGGATATATAACATGTTCCTAAAGACCTCATGTCATTATTCATTAGCCATTTTTCCATATACTTTTTTTTCTTCAAATAAATAGTCATCAATGACCCAATCAAAAGGAAAATTAATTACAAGACACGAAGATTCAACGATAGGTATAATTAGTATAAAAAAAATTCCAATATTTCACACGAAGAAATTTCAATCAACTTTCTCGAAGTACTAAATAAAATATTCAATTAGTTTAATTTTTTTATAATAGTCATCCTCTGTAATAATATTTAATTTAATAGTTAAATTTTTTTGAAAATCAATTTTCATGTTATGTTATGTTATATTTTTTTATATAATAAAGTTTTGTTATGATAATAAAATAATAGCCGAACAAATGATATGGTTATAATGAGGTTTG
>JACEIK010006542.1:0-26293 GCA_018107945.1 Datura stramonium
GAGGCTTGTGAGAAGAGCTTCCAAGAGTTGAAGACTCGACTTACTTCAGCACTGGTGTTAACTCTACCAGAGGGTAGTGATGGGTTCTTGATGTATTGTGATGTTTCCAGGATCGGACTTCGGTGTGTGTTGATGCAGCACGGGAAAGTTATAGCATACGCCTCCAGATAGTTAAAAGTTCATGAGAAGAATTACTCGACCCATGATCTTGAATTGGCCGCGGTGGTATTCACATTGAAGATATGGCGACACCATTTGTACGGGGTCCATGTGGATGTGTTCACAGACCATAAGATTTTGCAATATGTATTTACCCAGAAAGATCTCAATCTTCGGCAAAGGAGGTGATTGGAGCTACTCAAGGACTATGATATGAGTTTCCTTTACCATTCGGGTAAGTCCAATGTAGTAGCGGACGCACTTAGTAGACTCTCTATGGAGAGCGTGTCCCATGTGGATGAGGAGAGAAAGGAGTTGGTGAAGGATATGCATCGACTCGCAAGGTTGGGAGTTAGGTTGGTCAACTTGATCGATGGCGGTGTTGTTGTTCATAACGCAACATAATCATCCTTGGTGACTGATGTGAAGGCGAGGCAAGATGAGGACCCGATTTTAGTAAAGTTAAAGGAAGCCGTTCATAATACGAAGGTAGGGGTCTTCTTCACAGGGGGAGATGGTGTGCTTCAATACTAGGGTCACCTATGTGTTTCGGATATTGGTGATTTGAGGAGCCGGATGTTGCACGAGGCTCATGGATCCAGCTATTCTATCCATCCAGGTGCCACCAAGATGTACCGTGACTTATGAGATATTTATTGGTGGAATTGCATGAAGAAGGACATTGTGGAGTTCATAGCTAAGTATCCGAACTGTCAGCAAGTAAATGTTGAGCATCAGAGATCGGGAGGTGTGCTTCAGGATATCAGTATTGCTACTTGGAAGTGGGAAGAAATCAATATGGACTTTGTTACAGGTCTACCTCATACTCGTCGATAATATGACTCCATTTGGGTTGTGGTGGACAGGTCGACGAAGGCTGCTCATTTTCTACCAGTTAAAACCACGGATTCGATGGAGGATTATCACAAACTATATATCTGGGAGCTAGTCCGATTGCATGGACTAGCTCAATTTATCCATTATTTCAGACGGAGGTACTCAATTTACCTTTCAGTTTTGGAAGTCGTTTAAAAAAGGACTAGGTACTCAAGTTAAGCTCAGCACAACATTTCACCCACAAACAGATGGTCAAGTGGAGTGGACAATCTAGACCCTCGAGGACATGTTGAAAGCATGCGTAATCAACTTCAAAGGTAGTTGGGATGATCATTTTCCCCTTATCGAGTTTGCCTACAATAATAGCTAACACTCTAGTATTCAGATGACTCTGTTTGATGCTCTCTATGGGCAGAAATGTAGATCGCCCATTGGTTAGTTTGAGGTTGGCAAAGCGGAGATGATAGGACCAGATTCGATTCATGAGGCTATGGAGAAGGTTCGGTTGATAAGGGACAAGTTGAAAACTTCTCAGAGCCGTCAAAAGTCCTATGCTGATGTGAGGAGAAGGGAAATAGAATTTGAAGTTGATGATTGGGTATTTCTTAAGGTGTCTCCCATGAAGGGAGTGATGAGGTTCAGATAGAAGGGGAAACTTAGTCCCCTCTATGTTGGCTTGTACAGGATAGTGAGACGTGTTGGGAAGGTGGCATATGAATTGGAGTTACCCTCAGAATTAACTTCCGTGCATCCTGTTTTTCATGTATCGCTCTTGAAAAAATATTTAGGTGATCCAGCTCTAGTCGTTCCGGTGGACAGTTTTGGTGTAAAAGATAGCCTCAGTTATGAGGAGGTTCCATTAGAAATACTGGATCGTCAGGTTCGAAGGTTAAAGAAAAAGGAAGTAGCTTTAGTTAAAGTGTTATGGAGGAATTGGAGGAATCAGCATGTTGAAGGAGCTACGTGAGAAGCCGAAGCGGATATGATGGCTAGATACCCACATTTGTTCTCTAGCGACTCAGTTCCAGTTTGAGGTATCAGTTTTTCTCTCAAACTCTATTTAGTTTTCATGTTCAGTTCATGTGGCCAAGTTTCTTTAATGTATATGGATGTATGTATGATTCGTGAATTCAGTTCAGCTATGTAGTTTGAATTGAAGATAGTCATAACGTCAGTTTTCATCTTAAATGATCAATATTTGAATATGATAATTGCATCTCTCTATTTTTTTGTGTGTTTTCCAACATTCGAGGAAGAATATTCCCAAGGGGGAGATATTGTTATACCTCGAAAGCCTAAAGATCATACCTTGGAGTTGAAATGGAGAAAAGTTAAAAATCTAGCACCAGGCATCAGGACGGATCGTGAGGTGACCTGTGAGAGCAGCCCACGAGTCGTGATGTGACTCGTGGGAAGGCCCAGGTGATGAGTTTGCAGTTTGGAAAATAGGATTCCCACGGGGTGACCACGACTCATGGTCAGGCCCCACAAGTCGTTAGGTCAGTCGTGGTGAGTAGTGTTTGAGTAAAGAGGAGAAAAGAGATAGTGGACTTAACGGGAGAACCCCACGAGTCATGGTCAGTCCCCACGATTCGTTGGATGAGTCGTGACCAAGCAGGGGAAAAATCTATTTGAGGATGAGGCAGTGCACATCACGGATGGTGACCACAAGTCGTGGTCACCAGGTAATGAGTTGTTAAGTCTTCCGTTACGAGCCCAATAGATTTGAGAAGCAGTGTACTTCACGGATCATGCCACGACGTAACCATAGAGGACGAGTTGTTAGGTCCCTCGTTGGGACCATCTGACAGTTATTTTCTGCGAATTTAGTAAGTACTTTTACGTAATTTCTAGGATTATAAGGCCTAAACTACGTCGTTTTGAGTTATGAGTGATGACTTTTAAAGGGGTTAAGTTCATTTTAGGCTATTTACATTCATGCATGCAAGGTAGAAGGTGAGAGGGGGTGATCAAGACTAGTGTTCCTTAATTTCTATTCAATTTCTTCTTGGGCTATCAAATAAGTGTAAGAATCGGTTACCAACAAGTATATAGGGTTATGAATGGGTGATTCCTTTCACACCCATGCCCAATCCCTCTCTAAATCATGAGATTTCTATGTCTAATCTATGGGGTTTTAACCCAAATGCATGAATTTTCTAATTCTATGCATGAGTATGATTTAATTATGTTCCTACTCTTGAATTATGAAGCATGGGTAGGTTTTATATTGTTTAATTGAAAAGCATGTTTCAAGTTTTATGAATCAAAATGCCAGTGATGAGATGTTCATGAAAAAAAGAGATTTGTGATGAATGTATAATTATGATGAGATGTTACTAAGCATGTTTTTCAAGCTACCCATTGTTTATAATGATGTTTTGAATGTGAAATGAGTATTCTCAAGCATGATAAAGCTTTGGGCAATACCCACATTTACAAGTATAATTTATGATTTTGAATTAAGCTTACCACATGGTTTTGGAGCGAAGACTCTCGATTATCTTTCAGCTTGTGGTATGGTTTGAGTTAAAGCTTATAATATGTATGATTTCATATTTGAGATGTCTTTGTTTATTGAGTTTCGTCAATAGATGATGTTGAGCTTCGTTGAAAATGATGTAGAACATATGCATGTTTTGGGGTAGTGTCTAGCATCGAAGAGTCTAAGGACGATCACTCTATGCCTCAGAACTATGCGCCCAGCAGGTTTTACACTATATATTTGCCACGACCTCCCTTGACCTATCCCCGGCCCTATTGACCCACAAGCTGTCATCGATATCATGGTATCGTCCTAGTCCAGGCAAAGTTTTGAACGGCTCTACCCACTTGATTATGATAGTTGAGACCATGCAAGCTCTGTCATTGTTATATGTCGGTTAAAAGATGAGTCTCCTATTGTTCCTCATGATTTCAGTTATGCATGGTTATCATTCTTGGGAATTTATACATTGATACATGATCTAAAACGAGTTTTGCACTCAATGTTCAGTTTGCTATAAATATCATATTTAAGTTTTGAGTCAATTGATTCAGTTTTGATGTATGTTATGTTATGATGAGATCATGATTTCATAAAGAATGCATGCAAGCTCTACTCTCAGATTCTTAATGTTTATGTTTTTAATTTTTTATTTTTTTAAAATGTCCTTTTTAATATTTATTTTAATTGTCCGTTTACTTACCTTACATACTCAGTACATCCACGTGCGACATACTCTATATTGTCGTTTCATGATACGGGGCTCGACTCTCAAGTTGACCCCGCTCATAGTCGAGTCTTCTGAGATAGCATCATATGTTTTGGGTAGTCCTCACCTCCTGAGGGCTAGACTATCAATTCCTTATGTATTTCTTTCGTTCAGTATTGTTGAGTTGGTTGGGGTTTTGTCCCATCAACTCGTCATGTTTAGAGGCTTTTCGGACAAAAGATGTATTCAACTTGGGATTGTGTATTGATGTTATGTTTGATTTAGACTTCAGCTATGAATATCTTGTTGATTCTTCTATTTTATTGATCGAGTTAGATGTATGCTTATGCATTAGGTCGACCCAGGGTGTCTCGGGAGCTCCTTCTCGTATTGCGGTCAGGGCCCCTTGGTCGGATCGCGACATATATCATATATGATAAAATCACACCATATAATATATATTTGTATGATAAAATTATATATATCATAAATATATACCATAATAACAGCGTTGTTTATAATAAATTTATTCCATATATTGTAATATGGTAAAGCATATGCCAAATTTAATTAATCAATTGGTATATTATGAAATAAAATGTTTAAAATAGTTAATTTTATATAAATGGGTACAAATTTACTTTTAAAAATATTTTCTATATTTGTTTAAAATAAATCTTTCGAAATTATCTGTTATGTAAATTTTTTAAACAACTTTGTGTTGTTAAAATATTTTGAAAATCAATTATGACAACATGGTATTTCTTGAATTTAATATTAATTGACTCTCGTATAATTTACACAATGTATTTCCATATGAATTTTTATTCATACGCAATTGTTTTCTTTATTGAAGGATTTTTAGTAAAATAAAAGGTGAAACTTCTACTTTATTCTCCCTAATATCGTCACTCTTGAAAACTTCTCTAATTTAATTTACTGAATTTTAAACAAATTAGAAATTTAAACAGTGCACTTCATGTGTATGTTCGTGAGTTAATTGGGGATGGGGGTAAGGGACGTGCATTTAAGTTAGTTTTAAATTTCTTTTTTCTTTAATCTTACTCTTTTTGAATTACTTATAAATGTGTTTATTTTCTAAATCAAATTATGATAATTTTTCTTCTAATAATTTAAATTTTAATCTAAATTTAATTTATTAGATAAATTCTTAAATTATCTTAAAATGGTCAAGGTATGTTTTTATCTGTGGAAAACTGCTATCATATTCCTGATTAGTAGTTTAATTGGATCATTAGGAAAAATACTAAAATAATTCTGATCGTGTTATTTTTAATTTTTTTCCAAATAATTTAACATTAAAGTTGAATTAACGATAAGAAGATAAGAGTTATTTTTTCTATGTAAACGTGTATTTTAAATTTTTAATAAGTTGGTGATTCATATTTTTCTGATATTTTTGAAGATGCTTTAGAAGTAGTTTTATATTTTCAAATAACTTGATGGCTATGTTTTTATTTAAATTCAAATATATTAGTTTAATTAAAATTTAAGTTTTAGTTTAAATATATATATATAAAAAAATTAAAAAAATTAAAAAAATTAAAAAAATTAAAAAAATTAAAAAAATTAAAAAAATTAAAAAAATTAAAAAAATTAATATTAATTTTTTAATTTAAATTCAAAAATAATTACAAATTTAATTATTAAGTAATAATTAATTAAAATTAAAAAAACAAAAAAAACATGTAATTTTTTATTTGAATTTTCTCTTCATGGTTAAAAAATTTCCTTTCAATGTTTCATATATATATATATATACACACACACATATATGTGTGTATATAATTATCCATTATTATAGTATTTTTATATTATAAATTGCAATGTGATTTTCATTATTATAAGGTAAAATGATCTCATATTCATTAACGTGATGTTAATATGATAAGAATTGATAAGATACGAATCAAAGTAACAATCTAAAGTTCTTGAACAATTTTAAGTCCATGATGAATCATAAAATTAAATAAAAGTGTAGTAAAAACTCTATTTTGGGCTGTATTGATGGCTCATACTAAAGCCATTACTTAAATGCCACTTAAAACATGAGATGCTCGAAGTGGCTACTTTTCTTAAACGAATAAAAATTAAATTTTGAAAATATTAAACTTTGTGTTCTTATAGTATAACTAAGTAATTTTTCTGTCAATTTTGCCTCATAATACAGATATATTTAACGACTTGAATAATTTTTTTTTTATTTTTATCATCAGTTAAAAAACACTATAAAAGAAACACAAAATAAAATTCTTGGAAATTTTTTTAAAAATAGAAAAAGTTACATTTTGTCACACAAACCTTGTATTTAATAGAATACTTGCAAAATTCAATTAAAGGAGAGATTCTTAATTTATCGTGATAATGTGTAGAGGTTATATTAGCTGAGGCAAAAAAATAAATAAAATAAAATATATAAGGCGCTCAGAATGAGCATTAATGTTAATAGATTAATCAAAAATAACATGCAAAAATTTTAAATTAAAAATATTAAAAAACTACTATAAATAAAAGGCAATAATCAAAACATAAACATCTGAGATCTATCTACTCTCGTCTTTCATCGTCATTAATATGTTCAAAGGGGCCATACACAGGATTCATGTAAATCTCAACATCGTGCCTGAATTCACAAAACAAATCAAAGCTAAAAATTGGAGTAGATCATAGTGCAAAGTTATGTAGCTTTGATCATGTGTGTCAGCATAGAAAGTATATATAAGAGGATATTGGATTTATTATTACAACTCCAAAGTTGTTTTTAATCCTAATGTATTGAAAATATTTCATATCAATTATTTAGAACAATTTCTTTTTTGCTAAAACTGAAAAATAATATATATTTTAAAAAAATTTATCTTTATATAATGCAACTTATAAAAAGTTGCATAGATTATGTAATAAACTTATATATCTGTAAATCGTGCAAAATAAAATTGAGTTTAAAGTTTTAAACCTAACGTTTTCATCCGAAAAAATATATAACCTCAATTGAAAAAGAAGTATCAAGGTCAATTGAAAAGGAAGTATCAGGCCTGTTTTGATCTGCATTTTCAATATCTGACAACACGAACCTTTAATATCCACTTTATTGACTTAATTTAAAAAATATGTTGAAATTATTTTCTAGAATTACAGGCACAACTACCAGTGGTTCAGAAGTTTGTGAGATCGTGGAATGTTGATGATCCAATATTTAGTTTTAGATGTAATTTAAACTGCAATAGAAAGGAGTTATACAAAGTGTTAGTAATTTCCCAATTTAAAATTTAAATAACTGATTTTTTAAACTGCAATAGAAAGGAGTTATACAAAGTGTAGGTAACTTCCCAATATAAAATTTAAATAACTGTTTTTCTTTTTGCAATATTTAATAAAAAAGAATGGGTTATATATAACATAGTTAACTTTTCAATTTTTAAATAATAACAGGTTTTGAAAGTATGTTTTAAATTGAACAGGTTTTTATATATTTTTGGAAACTTCACACATATTTCCCACGGCCCAGCTACAACCTACGCCCTTTGGATGAGCACTTTGTGTACTAGGTAAACTCCATTGTGTAATAGCTTGCAAACCAGACAGGGGATGTAAACCGCACTATACAAGCCCTGTGCGACAGACTCGACTCAAAAGGCATTGAGAGTGAACCAGCGCCATCCACGTGGATAACCACCCTCCAAACTAGCAAAGCCACACCCTTGATTGCATATTTTTTATATATTGTGCAGTTAAATTTTCTAATATTAATTGTGCAGTTCATGAGGGAAAAGTGGAGTGTGTGTGATTGGTGTGTGAGACTTGGAGGAAAATGGGGACTGAAAGAGGGACGTGGGTTTGGTGGGGTTGTTTAGTTTAGGATACATTTTCTTTCTTTTCTTTTTTTGGATACTTTTTTCTTTTCTATTATTATTATTATTATTATTGTTATTATTGTTGTTGTTGTTATAGTTATTTGTTATTATTGTTCTTATTATTATTATTATTGATTTTGATGTTTTTGTGTGTTGTTGTTGTTATAGTTTAAATTCCTACATAAAAAAAACTTTTTATTAAAAAATGTTAAATTATAAAATTAATTATATTATTATTGTTTTTGATGTTTTTGTGTGTTGTTGTTGTTATAGTTTAAATTCCTACATAAAAAAAACTTTTTATTAAAAAATGTTAAATTATAAAATTAACTAAGACAAATGCAAGCTTGATTTGGTTGAAATTGAAAAGAATTTAAAATATTTCATTAAAAAATAAAAAATTAAAATAAACATACGGAATTTGAAACTTTTTTAAAAAAACTATAAAAAATTAAAATTAATAACTAATTATTAAAAGTCAAAAGGTGAAGAAAAATAATTTGGGTTATATTTTGTAAATTAAAAAATAAAAAATTAAAAAAACTCAAAATTCATAAAAAAAAAAAAACCCCAAAATTTTTTATTTTAAAACTATAATTTTTTTTTTTTTAGATAACTTCAAATAAATCATAATATTACAAATAACTATCTAAATATAGACTTTTAAATTTTTTTAATAATATTATTATATTAATCTTAATATTAAATTTTACAAAAAATCAGGTAGAGTTTTTTCTGTTTTTAAATTTTTTAAAACTATTAAAATTAAAGACAAACAATAACTAATTACCTAACCTAATTATTTTTATCTTAAAGCGTCACATGTCTTCCTTCGTGCCACTTGGTTTTAATCCCAGCAAAGCTTTCTTTCATTGTACACACACACACACACTCTATGATGTATACGTAATCCATGTATTAGGTTAAATTGAGTAACAAATAATGTATTGTTTGGACTAAATTTTAATCCAAGGACTATTCTAGTGAAATGTGACCTACCAGGTCCTAAGTTCTTAAAATTTGATATTTTAGTATTTTAAATATGTTATTCAAGAGACTAATTAACATATGAATATTTTGTATCAAAAGTGGCAATTAACTAGTAATTACATACTCTAGAAAAAGAGACATGAAGTGTTATTTTTGAAAAAAATCAAATAACAAAAACCATGAGTATCTCTATGGTTTTACTCTCTGCTTATTTTGCCTTAAAAATATATTTTAGTAAAATTATTTTAGATATTTCTATGTATGACCAAAGATAATATTGCAATGACTTTCATACCACAAAAATAACTTATATATCCTTTGTTATTTTTATCTCTCTATAAAAGGTAAGTTGTAGTATTTCATTCATTTATTTCGAGAATGAAACCTCATTATTTGAATATTCTTGAAATGTAATATTTATCAATAACTCATTATTTTGGTGAAGTACAAGAAGACATTGCTTCATAATATTTCTTAGTTATCTTTCAAATTATTTCTGCTTTAGAATTTTTTTTTTTAGAAGTTTTACTACTACAGAATAAAGTTTTCATATGATACTATTTCAGGAGTGTACTAGACTTCAAAGTAATCATTACTTTAGGATATATGATGCACCGATAAATTTAATAATCTAGTGTTAAATGAATTTAATCATTATGTGACTTATAAAATACAACAAGTGTAATTTCATAACTTCGTGCTTTTAGTATTTGCTCAAGATGGTAGAGCATCGTGCGATAACGTATTATAAAATAATAATAATAATATATCAATACAACAAGAGATATTTTCACAGAATAGACTTAACGGATCATGCGAGGAACCTGCTAGAGCTCTAGTCCGATGGAGAGTCCCTTTTTAAATATGCAATTTTCTCTATAGAATCATCTTTACAATAGAAACGGTATCAATACATGAACATTATTTCACGACAAAATTTTCAAAAACACTCCTCTAATGATCTAGTCTAGACATACAAGAGTTTTATCAAAGTAAATACAATAAAAGACCCAGCTTGCCTGCCCAGAGAGAATGTAAAGTGATGCGATCACTGCCACGTCAATAATGAAACTTCAATAACTTTGTCACAAATCTATATCTCAAAAGGTACAGTAAAGTAGTATCAGTACACCATACTTATTGATAAGCATCAACAACTGGCTAAGATTAGTTCACGCAACATGCTATAGAATCAACAACATTAGATAATTAATTCATCTTCATCAATTTATGACACTCATTTATATTGTACAGGTTACTTAAATGAGTCATACTAATCAATAATATCATATTTGTATTTAATAAGTCTCTAACTATAAGCCCTAAATATTTAATTTTATATCTCTTATGACTGCCTCCGGCCGCTACAGCGATCTCGCTGCAGCGGAAGTCTTACTGCTACTTGGAGTGTTGCCTCAACAGTAGCTCAGCCATTGTTGAGCACTCTTTTCAACACAAACATTACCTCAAGGCATACCACACTAAATGCGTACACTATCATGATTACTCGAGTTCATTTTCAATTACTAAGAATCTATTTATTATCATGCATAATGATTTTGATGCCTATTATTTATTTAATAAACCGTTCTTAACAACCAATTAATCATTAAATCATATCCCGTATCTTAGGCCTATCCTTTTTGTGAGAATCCATTCCCACAACCGGGAATAACCCAGCAGTAAGACTTACTAACACTATACACCAATCACACTACGGATCAATAATTAATAGAACTCTGATAAGTTAAATCATATTCAGGCAAGTCATGTCAATCCATCATAAGAACTATAATTCTCTAAAACAAATATCAAGTGTAATGACCATCTTTGTCATTATGGGGATGTAAGTCCAAGAACACCCTATCTGAGCCTAGGTCATGGTAGAAAGTGTTGGGGAGGTTGGATTTATACTTAAGTTTGAGGAAAGGAACTTGTGCAAGAATTTTGAGTTATTGATTAATGGGGACTGCTGCAATGGTCGAAGTATTGCTGTAGCGAGGCGAGTCATGATAGTCGGAGGGTTCACCCAGTAGAGAGGGAGGAAAAGGGCTAGCTGTTGGGTCGGCCATGACGGGTCACAACCTCCATAGCGGGTCTGCTGTAGTGGAAATGCGACCGCTGCAGCGGATTACGAGAGGCAGTAAGACAGTTTTAAGTTGGGATTTTGGAATTTTTCACACACAACACTAAAGCACGACTTTTGAGAATAGTGAGGATGATTTTTCAGATGTTGAAGTGATTGTTCATCCCAAGGTAAAAATCTTAACTAGTTTTTTCCCTTTTGATTTCCTAACATCCTAGAATCAATGGGTGATCTTAGGTGGTGTTCTCTAAGATGAAAACCCTAAGTTATGGAAACTAAGGAGACTTGAAGGAAAAGGGGTGGGTGTTGATTCTAAGGCCTAAAAGTGAGTAACTAACACTTCTTAGTAGTAATGCGATTATAGAACACCTATTTCACCATGGTTTGAGACCTAGAATTAATAAAGGTTAGATCTCGTTGAGTTATAAATGATTTAAAGGTTTTGAAATTAAAGCTTCTTAAAAACAAGTTGAGATAATTGGTGTAGGGGTAGGCGGCCACATTACCCTTTAGAATAGTGAATTTGACCGGAGACGAGTCCAGAATGGATGTTAGAACTGAAGTTCTCTGCCTGAATGGAGTATGCATGATTGAATGTAATTTTACTTACTTGTATTTAGATTTTGATCATTTGGAAGCCTTATGAAAGGGAAAAGCTCTTTGTGGAATAAATTGAATTCTTTTATGAAAATTAAGGTAGGTTATGATTTATAAGGAGTTGGAGACTTTAATTAATAATTGCTTGTACTGCGATTTAATGGGAAATATTATTGATCATATTCGTGAATATGAACATGTGTTAGTGATGTTATGTGAATTTCGTTGTATCCATAAAAAGGCAAAACAATATGCTAGATTGTGTTGGCAAATATGCCTTCTAATTGTCACATTGTTTGACTAGAAGACTGTAGAAATCGCCGATGATTGTCGACTTGTATGTGTACCTCTATTTAATATGCATTGATTGACTGTGTAGTGTGTTCTTGATATGGGGTTATGGAGTATGATGTCTTTATGATTGTCACTTGAGTTGATGGGGATATTGCTTGGGTGGAAGTAATTGATGCATATTGAATGATAGGGTGATGGAGACCTATAATTGGTATGAGTACACAAATGATGTGCTGTGAGTTTACAACACTTTCTACCCTTAAAACTGAGAAAATAGCATGGACTTAGGTATGTTTATACGGATATGAGATGTTTTACTTTGGTTTCGGGGAAAATAGGTGTTGGAGAAAAAATGTGCAAAAGATGCAGAAAAGTGCAGAAAATTAGACAAGTACTGATTTCCAGTACGAGCCGTACCCTAGATTGTACGAGCCGTACTGAGACCCATGGAAAAGCTCCAGAAGGATGAAACAATGCAAAGGAAAGTACTACTCTTAGTATGGCCTGTACCAAGATGGTACGAGCACGTATTGGAGTCATGGAATACTTCAGAGCAAGTTGCATAATTGAAGTCTCCTGGTACCGGGTAGCACCTACAGATCGTAGGATCTACCTACGACCCATACCAGGAGTCGTGGGACGCTTCAGTGATTCTTAAAAAGGACTTGGAAGAACTCAAGATGTAACAAAGCGGTCATGAGTCATAGGAGCAAGGTGCAGTACCAAGACCTCGTAAAGCTTTAGAAGATGCCAAGGTTATTAGATCTAAGCCACAGATGAATTAAACGACTCATACCTAGGATCATGGTACGAGTCGTACCAGCTCAATACTTAGCCAATTCTGCAACAGCCAAGGAATGTACCTGAGCAAGGCACGGCAGTACAATCTGTTATGAGTCATATGATGAGTCGTAGGACGTGTCGATGCTGCCAGATTTGGATATTTCCCTATTAGCTTAGGAAAAGGTTTCTATTGTTTGTCCATGCTTTTATGTTTCTTTTACTAAGAGAACGTCAAGAATACATTGAGAGAAGGTTCATACTTAATTGTTGGGGAATTATTATCAAGTTTGTAAAAAATATTGGAGAGCAATTCTTGAGATCAAGCAGTTTTCTCAATTATTCTTGATTTTGTTCATCAATATTCAAGCAAGGTTTTTCATGCAATTAGCATTGTAAGTATTCAATGATATATTTGTCTATGAATACTAATCACAATCTTACAATCATGAGAAGTTAAAACTGTCCGGTGATTGGTATAGTCATCAATAGGGATGAACCCGGTCGTTTTGGACAGACCTAGTTGTCATGTTCTACAAGTAAGCACTGGGATTGATCAAGTGTATACTTGAAGTAGTTGTGAACCCATGGGGAACACTTATCTAGTTATTTGCAAATCTTGAAATCAACCACAATTGTAATCTTGCTTTGCTATTGATTTCTATAAACCCCCAAATTTGGAGATAACTTACCAACAAGGCAATAGTCTAGTTCTTACCTTATTTCCTATAGGTTCGGCCCAACCTCTTGTGGGTTCTTTATTGACAACGTCCACTTCATACATTGTTAGGAAGTGTGAAGTTGAGCATTATCGAAAAGTGGCATTGTTGCGAGAATACGACTAAGATTAGATTTTGCTTGTATTTAACACAGGTTGTTATTTCCCCTTTTTTCTTCTTTGATTCATTTGGCTACACCAAGGAAGCTACCACCTCTTCAAATACCCGGACGGAAGACCAGTCGGCTAGTGTCCATGGAAGAGGTGATGAATACTGATACACTAGCAGCCATCTTAATGAATTATGAGGAGATAGATGCGGGGTACGAGCTGGTAAATTCTCTAGAAGGAATATGGTCGTATAACTTCAGACCAAAAAAGTTAGACCTTGACTTAAAGAACAATGTAACTCCGCCAACAAGAAAGCCATAAGCGCGGAGGAACCACCAGTTCTGGAACTGAAGGCATTACCTCCCACCTCAAGTATGCATTCTTGGGTGAAGACAATACTTTGCCCATTAATTATATCAACTAACTTGATAGGCAGGAAGGAAAGTAGAAGCGTTGGTCACGGTATTGAAACGACACAAAAAGGCAATCGGATGGACCATAGCTGACATCATCAATCCCTCGGTATATGCACTCACAAATCGGCAGGCCAAGAACACATACCAAGCATAGAGCATCGGCGATGACTGAACCCACTGATGCAACAAGCGGTGAAAAGGAGATTATCAAGTGGCTAGATGCGTAGTTTGCCCCATTGCAGATAGCAAGTGGGTAAGTCCGTACAGTGTGTGCCAAAAGAAAGGTGGGATACAGTTATACCCAATGAGAAGAATGAGCGCTGTCTCGATAAGACCGTCACGAGGGTGGGCGTGTATGCATGAATTACCGAAAGCTCAATCACTGGACCCAGAAAGACACTTTTCGTGCCATTGATGGATCAGATGCTTGATAGCTTGGCAGGTAGATGCTGGTACTATTTTATTGATGGTTATTCGGGGTATAATCAGATCACTATAGCGAAAAGGCCAGGAAGACCATCTTAACATGCCCGTATGGAACATTTGATTTTACGAGATACCTTATGGATTGTGCAATGCACCAGCCCATTCAGTGCTGTATAATATCCCGATATTCTCCGGATATGGTGGAGGAGGATACCATTGAGGTATTCATGGACGACCTTTCAATTGTGGGTGACTCATTTTAATCTTGCCTCAAGCATTTGGACAAAGTGTTGAACAGATGCGAAGAAGTAATCTGGTCCTAAATTGAAAAAATGACACTTCATGGTCAAGGAAGGAATAATGCTGAACCTAAAATCTCTGAAAAAAAGGATAGGAATTGGACAAGGGAAAATGAGAGTTATTTTAAGACAAAAGGGTTCAAAAATATTTTTAGAGCATACAGGATTCTATAGGAGGTTCATCAAGGACTTTTCAAATATTGCACAACCATTATGCAAATTGCTTGAGAAGGAGGTAAAGTTCATATTTGATGAGGCTTGTCTTAAGGCTTTTGAGTGTTTGAAGGAGAAACTCACCCTTGCTCCTATTATTATAGCTCCAGATTGGTCTCTTCCACTTGAGGTAATGTGTGATGCTAGTGGGATGGCCCTCAGTGCTATCTTGGGCCAAAAGAGAGCGAAGATTTTCATCCTATCTACTATGCTAGTAAAACACTCAACCACGACCCAAAGAACTACTTTGTCATTAAACGGGTATATGATGGTCTTTTCATTTGAGAAGTTTTGAACATACTTGCTTGGAACTAAGGTAATCGTGCATACATACCATGTTTGCTTTGAGGTACACGATATCTAAAAGGATGCTAAACTGAGGAGTTGATCAGATAGGTGCTGTTTCTCCAAGAATTCGAGTTTGAGGTGAAAGACAGAAAAGGCTGAAAATCAAGTAGATAATTTTTGTCTAGACTGGAATTTGAGGCTAAGAAAGCAAGAGAGAGGAGATTGATATCGATGATGCTTTCCCAGAAGAACAGGTATTAGCTGCATCTCGGGACTTGATTTCCTAGTTCAGTGACTTTGCAAATTATTTGATCGGCAATATGATCCCTAGAATATAAAACCTAATAAAGGAAAAAGTTCTTGTTCGATGCTCCAAAGGTATTATTAGTATGAACCATACTTATTCCATATTTGTGAAGATGGGATAATTCGGAGGTGTGTGCTAGAGGTAGAAATGTTGAGCATTTTGGAGGCTTGTCACTCGTCCTTTGTTGGGGGTCGTCATAGTGGTATCCGAATTGCACAAAAATGTTCTGATGCGAATTATTACTAGCCCTCTATTCACCAGATGCTTATGATTATTCCAATGCATGTGATCAATGCCAAAAGATAGGGTGACATTACTCACAAGCATGAGTTACCATTAACCCCTATCTTGGAAGTTGATTAGCCGATCATGGGGTATTGACTTCATGGACCATTTGTTAGCTCATATGGGATGAAATACATCTTGGTGGAGGTGAATTATGTCTCTATAAATAGGTAGAGGCTATTGCACTACTAACAATGAAGAAAAAGTGTCACAACATTTCTGCAGGAAGCACACATATTCACTAGGTTTGAGCATTTGCATCCTAGGCAATCATCGGTGATGGTAGATCACACTTTATGTACGCCTCTTTAAAATCCCGCTAGAAATATGTCGAGAAGCATAAGGTGGTAACACCTTACCATACTTAATCAAGTGGGCAGGTGGAAGTTTCTAACAGAGATAAAGATTATTCTGGCCAAGATGGTGAATACCAACCAAACAGATTGGTCTACCAAGGCTCGATGATGCGTTGTGGGCCTATCAACCAACCTATAAGACCCCGTTAGCTCATCTCCATATCAAGCTGGTCTATGTAAAGTCATGTTATCTACCGGTTATTTTAGCAAAGGTACAAAATGTATCATCAAATATTCAATATGATTCCACAAGATCTAGTAGATTTAGAGCATAAGGCATTATGGGCTCTCTGAAAAGATAAACTAAATTAGAGAATAAAGCAACCAAGTTGAGACTTGAATAGCTTAATAAGTTAGATGAATTCCAACCGAGCTTATGAGAGTGCGGCCATTTATAAAGAAAAATGAAAATCTATCATGACAGGAAGATGCAAAAGGAGTTCAATGCTGGTGATCTGGTCCTACTATTATTAACGCTCAAACCACACCTCTTGCTGAAGTATGAAGTGGACCTTGTCAATAAAGAACCCAACTAGAGGTTGGGGTCGACCTGAGGAATATGGGAAGACTAGATTACAGCAGTAATTGAACTGTGAGGTAGTTACTTTAAAATTGGAGGTGTTCTAAGAAAATCAATGATAAAAACAAGTATTAAAAGTCTGGTGTTGAGTCAATATCAAAAGATAACTTGTGTTCCCCATGGATTCATAAGCACTTTAGGTATACACTCGTGATTATCGGCAACACTTGCCTTAGAACAGATAGCTTAGGTTCCTCAAACGACCGACTAGTCCTATGAATGACTATACTCAATCATTCGACTAAATCTCGTAGGTAGTTTCAAACTATCTGTTATCACTAAATTCCAGTTAACTTATCATAACCACAACTCAAGTTAATACAGCTGACTATCAAGGTAAGGTTCTATTGTAATTCTGTTTCCTAGTCTCTACCTCTTAGTCCTAAGCAAGTAAAGAATTTGAAGGCACTTTCTAACGTTGCGCACCGTTAGAAACATTTAAGCATTAAGAGAATACAATATAAGTATTTTGTATTGGTTTTAAAATCTCTTTGTGCAACCCTAGCTTATTAATCCACCATAGTTCCCAATCCTAGCTATAGAGGTTTTAGCCTCTCATAGTTGTAAGTTTGTGAATTGCATTCTTGATTAAAAACATAAATCAATACTTACAAGAATGAATGAGAAAAATACTTCTTTTAGTTACTCAGCAAAATCTTCAAGAAAATAAAGAACAGAAGAATTCAAGAAAATGTTGATCATAAAGTCAAATCAACTCAATTCTCTCATTCTCTCCTAAAAATCTCTTCTTGATCGATTTTTGTAAAAAAAAAATAAAACCTAAAAAGTATTTATATAGACACAGAATCCTTTCCTAGGCTAAAGGGTGAATTTCCATATCTGGTTCCGCCTTCGTCACGAGTCAACACTCCCGACCGATGCTTGACATCCCTCTGACCCATACCATCCTTTCGTACCTTGCATGGTTTGGATGGTTTTGGCTAAGTGTTGGATCTGAAATGCATTTTCAGCCTCCATCCTATGATTCATACTGAGCTCCCATGACTTGACTTTGAAACTTTGAAATTCTTCTAAGACTTATCACGACTGCCATGGTACGACTCATACCTTTATTCCACGATTCATTACTTTCTTTCCGTAGCGGGGAGTCGGCCTCTTATAATTTTTTTGATTCTTTTCATGACTTCATCACCACAACTCGAACAAGCTTGGTACAACTCGTACTGCGATTCGTACATTGCATCTCTTCAACCTTAGCCTTCTGCAGCTTTTCCGACCATCGATGCGGACTCGTAGGACTTTCCTACGGCTCATACGTAGGCGCCCCTTGATCTATTTGCACGCATACTTTAGGCTTTCTTTTTGCATTTTTAGCTCCAACACCAAAATTTATCCACGCAGCAAAGGAAAAGTGACTTATATCCACATAAACACACCTAAGTCAATGCTATTTTTCTTAGTTTTGAGTGTTAAAAGTGCTGTAAATCCCACATCACATCAACACCCTCAACTTAAGACTTTTGCATGTCCTCAAGCAAAGAAAAGAAAAAACTAAACATGACGCTCAACTAGAAAATAGACTTAAGATACTACAGCCAATATCCAAACAAAATTTTTCACTTTCTATACAAATTCTATTGACCCTTTCTCATGAAGACAACATCAGCTAATGCATTACAAGCAGCCTTAAAAAACATCATAAACAGGGATCAAAACATGTCATCCATCTATCAACAGGCAATCAAGTCATCACCAATATTTGTCCACACAGAGACCAATGGTAAAAGAAACATAATCATGTACCCTCACATAAATAAAGTCCCCACTCATATATGAAATGTTAAACATAGCATGGGACTAAACAAGCAAGGCGCTCACTCTCACAAAGAAGTTACAAGTATTATGTGTCAGATACCAGACTTGCCTTATTTTCTCTGCTTTTGTTTTATCGAGATGGTTGAGTTAGGATCACTATAGGACTTGACATAGCTTGTAATGTAGTCTTAGGAAGCTGGACATGATAAGAATGGCGGATTTTATAAGTGACTATCCCTTCCTTGGCACTACATGCAGCCCAGCTCACACCATTCACCTATTTCACCCTTTACTCTTTCCATTCCCTTTTCTTCCCCTTTTCCCCCTTTTCTTGATACTCGAGATGTATAGGTGTGAGTGCAGGTTTTCAACTTTTTTAGCATTTTCATTTCCTTTGAGATTTCTTTTTCAAGATTTTCTATCTTTCATCTTTTTTCTTTTCACCACACCTGTTTTCATCATTTTTCTCTTTTTCTTTTCCTTTCTTACGTTCGCACCATTTACGCACTCCTACTCTAGCCCCCATCAACTTAAGAATTTTGCTTATGTTGGGGTTCATAATATCCAAGGAAGGACCAGCCTTAAAAACAAGTTCATTGTAATTAAATAGGTACGGTTAATTGGTAAAAATCAAAAGAAACATGGTCATTTAAGGCTCAAACATGGAATCGGGATTCATGCAACTTTGAAGTAGAGGTAATATGGGCTAAAAGAGTAAGAGCTAAACAAAAATGTCCTATGATCATATCCTAACCAACCATCCTTAGCCTATGCAAAGACCAACCAGGCAAGTTCTAGATCTTCAGCACAATACCGAGCGGAATACTATACCTCACTCACATAGTACATGAACTATTTTCACCTTACTAGTCTAGTTTATACATGGCTTAAGAAGACTACTCATGCTGACAAACTAAATGACATCAAAAGATCCACAAAAATCATGCATGTTGTCACAATTCATAGCTAATGCATCAAAATTTTTTTAAGCGGTCAATTTTTCAAAAACCAAAACTAGTGCATTTTTTTTTATTGTAGTACTCTAAGATATTTTCTAATTAAAAAAATCACAAACTAAAAAATAAAAATCCTACACATGCTGGTTCTACTAAACAACATACTGAGGAAAAAGAAACACGACAAGAAAAACCCTCACACGAATAAAAATCCCAAAAATCACAAATGCACCTCCTCCCTTTTTGAAAGAAAGCCGTCCCCGAAGCATCAACTATAGAACTTAGGGAAGGGAACATTACCTGTGGCACTAGGCGCTCCACCGTCTCATCTTGCGGGAAGTGGTACCTCCCGCTACCAGGCCTTGGTGCTAGCTGTGGCCAGTGCGCTCAGTTATGTCTCAATAGAAGTGGTCCCCCCGGTGATTGTGGATGGCAGGCGACCTGTAGTGTCGGGGCTGAATGTGGCTCTACGAAGGGTCAGCCACTGTAGCTTGGGCTGAGGTATGGTGGAGCTGCCTGCTCCTCTAGCTCTCTCATGCAACTCAGACATATGTGTGTCATGAGTCATTATCTCTCTCTATCCGCTCACTCTTTTCTCTCCCTTTTTTCTCCTCTTTTCAGGCTCTCCTCTACGCATCCTCCAACAACTCTTTTTCTTGCCCTTCTCAATAGCCGTAGTCGGCTCTCCCAATATGCTACCAAATCAATATCTTTGTCGAGCTCGACATCATTTAGGTTAGAAAGAGTGGGGGATGCTAATACTATTGGTTGTCGTGATAACAACTCAATTACTTGGCTAAGAAGGCTGGCTTCTGTACATGAGTGGCTAATATCTCTGCTTCTCCTCATTGAATTAGCTCTTAAAACTATCTGGAGAGCATGTAGAGCCTGAGCTACTGCCTCTATCTCGACTTGACCCATGGTTTACATTGTCCATCACGCTTCAATATTTCGCTCGCCTTGGTCAATCGTTTTGGTAGCTTTAGAGGAAGTCCTGTGGTACCAGGAAGGTATACCCTGCTAGTGTCTAAGTCTGCATGTTGGGCAGTAGTGCAGGTTGGTGCTAGGAGCTTAGTTTAGATGATCAACGTACGTAGCGGTGTCTCATTTGCTCACGTATGTGGGGACAGCTGCAGTGTGTCTCCCGGTTGGGTAGAGGTTTCTTTGGAATTTATGTGGGAATCCTGGATCTACTCACAGGTTCATCTCATCCCAAATAAGACCTATGTCTTAAATCCTTTGGCCTCCAATCAAGCGCTCGTCACCCCATGGAACTTCTCCATACATAATCTACCAGACACAAGACTCGAGAATGGGATAGTAGTGCTTACTCCCACATGGTCTCATATCTCATCTGCTATGATCCTCAAGATATTGATGGGGAGTAGGTGTAGGGCATGCCACAGCTTCGCTTTCAGTACTCAATGTGTTGTCGTTGACCGTGGGTGCTAACTGAAGGCGCACTAGTGTCCAACGAGGCTTTTGCTATAAATTTAGTGAGTTTAGTCACACAGCACCTGTAACCCATTCGGCTTCATCCTTGTTCTCAATCTGCCTTAGCCATTGCAGTGTTTGCCTCTCTTCTTTGCATCACGGTCGGATCAATGACACTTCATTGCCTCCACCCTTTAATCGTACTCTGGCATCATCTGGTAGGCACGAAGCTGGCCAGTGTGCAGCATTGAGGCAATGGTCCCTCGGATATATCAACCTCTCGACCTCGGACCGCAACACTTTCCAAACGAGGCTGGTCTTTTATCTTACCCTTCCTTTGCCTTTATCCATGGTAGTAAGTAGATTGGCATAGAACTCCCAAACTATGTCTTCTGTGTATAGTCTTTGGAGTCTTGGCCCAATGCAAGAAGGCATAGAAGCTAAAAATACCTTCATCTCCTCAACTTCTTCAATGAGGTTGTGAGGATCATGGTTCTTCTTGGCTTATTCTTGGCGGTGAGAGAGATGCCTCGCTCATAGATTTCTTTAGCTCGACACTCTCCACCGGGTATGGATTTCCTTGGGTGGGGTTTGTTCTTGTGCAACATTAGGAGCCTCCTCCTCTCATTCTTCACCGCCTCTCTCTCTTCTTCTCAGCTTTGGTCTTCCTTGACCTTCTTCGGCATTGGAGTCATTTCCTGACTTCTGTTGTTCCTCTCTAACTCCCTCTCTCAGACTGAAGCTCGAGCAGATGTGGCAGTGGTTGCTTCAGCCCAGGCCTTTGCTTTCCTAGTGGTTCTAGTTCCATCGGTCCCGAAATGTCTATGAAATATGTCATTGAACCGCTAGGTGAGTCTCTGCCTTGTCAGACTCCGACTCAGTTGTTTCACCATCAGGTGAGTGTTCTTTGGGCTTTTGTTTTGTCTGCCCGGCGTTTGTATGTCATTGTGCCTATAGAGAAAAGTTAGCATTCCATTTTTGAAATAGAAGATTTAAGAAAGGAATGTTCAAATTCTGCAGTCGTTACTATGGAGTCGTACCATGAAGGTACGACTCATGAGAAGAATCCCAGCATATCAACCATCTTTCGGTACGGCTCGTACCACAAAGGGCTGTCTGTACCTTAGGTAGGTATGATGAAGCCCTGTGTTGGTATTTTCTGAATTTTCACGACTCATGGTATGACCCGTAGGTCGATTCGTGGGAAAGACATTTTTATGCAACCTTGTTCAGCTTGGTGAGTACGAGTGCTGTACGACTCGTAGTGGCAACCTACGATTGTCTTGTGCCTCATACCACTCCCAGAATTTCGTTTCTCAGTTTGCAAGGGTTTCTTTTTCATATTTTAAGGTACTCAAATTCCCCCAGGTCTAGGCATATCATTGACTCGGTAGATCAAACCGAAACCCAATCCTCCTTTTGGACCTACTACTCGTAACTCATTAAGTTCCAAAACCTAAGTTCATCAAATTTAGCATCCTTTAGTCGAAAAATAACATTACACAATGCCTTGATCATTGTCTCTTTTTTCAAAATCAAGCTTCAAGCCTGATGAGTGACTCGCGAGGGGTTTTGATACCATCACTCTCAATATGAATCTTAGCAATGTTTAATACAACATACTTACTTGATTGATGCTTCATCAACTATGAAAATGACAGTATAGGGTTTTCAGAACTTAGGTTGAGTAGGAATTTTGCTTGATTTTCGGTGATTTTGAGTTACGGGTAGGGAAGTGAGCTTGAGTCGTACCTTTGAGTGTTTAAGCGTGGGAGAGGGGTTTAAATAGGTAGGGGCAAATTTTAAAAAATTTAGGCTGAGTCGGGTATTAATGCCAGTTTTAACCCGTCACGACTCATACCACGAGTCGTAGGAAGTACCTACGGCTCGTCGCTTGAACTCATGCACGACCTGTTGAAGAAACTTACCCCTGTGACCTATGAATAAATCCTATGACTCATACCACTGAGAGTACGATCCAGTGGATGAATCTAGGTCAAGCTTGGAAGTCATTTTTACGAACCTCGCCACGGCGCTGAAATGGCCCGTAGGATCTCATCATGGGTCATGAGGCTGCAGCAGCTGATATGTTCCAGCCTCCTGTTTTTACTTTCCCTGCACACTGAGGACACATTAGTTCAATAACTTGGGTTTCCCCCCAAGCTCTTGATTTAGCGTCGTGGCACAACGTGAGTAGCTTGGTTACTCAGACTTCACCAAACTGCCACTTGGGTTGCCTCCCAAAAAGTGCCTGATTTAACGTCAGGACACGATGCAAATCTCTTGACTACTCAGAATTCATCCGTGATTCACGCCTCATCCTCTAGTGCTGAGATCACACTAAATTCCTTGGGTTGCTTCATTGTCTCGCAGATGTTGAATGTGACCTCTTCTTGATTTAATTTAAACTTCAACAGGCAAGCCTCCATATCTACTAGAGCTCTCCCGGTTGAAAGGAATGGCCACCCTGAAATGATGGGGACTCATAATCAACCTCATATCAAAGATCACTAAGTCCGCTGGAATATAAATTTGTCTACCTTGACAAGCACATCTATTAGGATGCTTACAAGCTTCTTCACTATGTTGTCGGCCATCAGTAGCCGCATTTTGGTCAGTGTGGGGCTCCCAATCCTAATTTCTTGAATTTTGACAAAGGGCATCAAATTAATGCTGACTCCCAGATCACAAGAGTGCCCATGCGAACTCGACATTGCTAATCGCCCATGGTATAGTGAAGGCACACGGATCTTCCTTTTTCTATGCTAGGACCCTTGTAGCTATGGAATTATAGTGATGCACATTGTCAATAGGCTCATAGCTCACAGATCTCTTCTTAGTCACCAGGTCCTTCATAAACTTTGCATATCCTGGCATCACGCTCAAATAGCCCTCGACCAATTGTATGTTCCACAGATAGTTGATTAAGCATTGAAAATTCACGAACTTACCTGCATTCTCTCCGCCTTCTTCTTCATCCTTTAAGAGATGGTGGTGGTGGTCGTGGGATAGCTTTATGAAGTTGGGTTCCTTGATCCATCTGTGGTTCCTTCTCACCTCTCAAGGCCTCTTGAAACTCACCATCCTCTCTCTCAGCACTTGCATAATCTTCCTCAATTATGCTCTTTTTCTTCCATTCAACTTCAGCTGGAAACGGGGTCAGCTGTGGTTTTACCACTCCAAGTCAATACCACCATACAATGTGAATCATTCTTTGGATTTTGGACAGTGTTGTTAGATCACTGTGCCTTTTTTCTGGGAGTTCATTGATGGCAGTTGTCAAGTTGGTGTTCAATGCTTGATGGCGGTAGCATGAGGATTCCACTTTTTGACCCATACTTGATAAGTCACCTTGGATCTTCTTCAGCTGATCATCAGTGGACCTCACCGTCTTCAACATATCATCCATCATGCTATCCAACTTTGGTTTCCCAACCTCCCCTTCTCATGCATTGGGAGACACATAGACTCCATCGATCATTGCGATATCCATCATTTGTCTCCAATCTCCTTCGCTTTCACGACCTCAGCTCCTGTCTCTAAACCCATTTATGTTGTATTTGTCTCTATACTGGTTTCGACCATGATTTCTAGAACCTTGGCGCCAATTGTCTTGTCAGACGGCAGGGCGTTGGTTCGTAAACCCGCCACTTGTCTATCTAGGAAGTTTGCCTCTTCCTTAGAATCTGAATGCTCAGGTCCTTGCTCCCTTCCTTGATTCCCACTGCATTGACCTGTTTGGCTCCAGCTCCCATTATATGCTTTGTCAGCAGGTTCAATGATGTGCGCATATGGAAACCAACTCCTAATCGCGCTCTTCTTCTTTTCTTTGTTGGCTGCGGTCAAACCAACAACATATGTACTTTGCCACTAGATCGGCCTCCCTCGTATTCCAGGCCCACATTTGTCTTAGTCATCCTGCCAGAATGGTGGCAGCTTGCTCTGAGTGTGACTCATCAATGCTCCTCCAGCCACCATATATACTACAACTTTGGTGCTATTGTTCAGATACCTGTAAAAGATTTCAACAAACTATCATAAGGATTTTGTGGTTAGGGCACTGTCAACTTCTACTTTTTGAATCTCAACCAAGTTTCATGAAGTGCCTCTCAACCAAGTTTCATGAAGTGCCTCAGTCTTAATCTGTCAAAAATTATAGATCTCATCCTTTAGCTGCAACATCCTGGATGGGGGAAAGAATCTCTCCAATAAGGCCTATTTGAGATCCCTCCAATTGGTTATGGAGTCGTTGGGCAACTCCGATAACCATAAGGTAGCTTCTCTTGATAGAGAGAAAGGGAAGAGTCTGAGCCATATTGCATCCTGGCTTACTCTGGGAAACCTGTACGCCTTGCATATTCCTACGAAGTTCATTAAGTGCAGGCTGGCGTCATCCTCTGCGTGACCATTGAACACCCCTTTCATGTTAAGTAATTGAATCATGATGCTCGTAATGTCAAATTTAGCACCAGCGGGCAGTGGTGGTGGCATAATTGCTCCAATCGACCCAACTTCATCAATGTCTGGGTCGTCATCATCATCGAAGAACTGAGGGGAAAATCTATGAGATCTGTTGCCCCTCCCCTATCGACCAGCATTTACTACCTCATCTATGTCATCTTCCGCATGCAGTAGTGCAACTTGCCGAGCTAGCTTGGCTTGCCTAGTTTCTTTAGCAATGCGGGCTTCTCTTTGCTCGTGGTTCTCCATTCTATGCAGTGCTATCTCAATCTCTGAATTTAGTGGAAAAAGGGGATATCCTCTACTCTGAGTTCTTGGCATTCACCGGAGAACAACCTGTGGGTATCAAAAACACAAAAATAAACATAATTAAGGAAATAACTACAAAAAAGTCAAATACAAGCTAATAACCTAGTTTCAGCCGTATTCCCCGACTATGACGTCACTTTTTGATAATGCTAAAACCACACCTCTTGCTGAAATATGAATCGGACATTGTTAATAAAGAACCCAACTAGAGGTTGGAGTCGAACCCATAGGGAATATGGGAAGACTATACTACAGCCGATAAGTGAACTTGTGAGGTAGTTACTTCAAAATTGGGGGGTTCTAAAGAAAATCAATAATAAAAACAAGTATTAAAAGTCTGGTGTTGAGTTAATATCAAAAGATAACTAGGGTTTGTGTTCCCCATGGATTCATAACTGCTTTGGGTATACACTCGTGATTATGATCAATACTTACTTATAGAACAAATAACTTAGGTTCATTCAAATGACTGACCAGTCCCTATTGAATGACTATACTCAATTACTCGACCAAGTCTCATGAGCGGTTTCAAACTATCCGTTATCA